>JAODAL010063096.1:0-19408 GCA_025379985.1 Phyllomedusa bahiana
CGCCCTGGTGGACACAGATGGGTTCCGCCACGTCATGGCCCTTCCCCTGCCCCCAATACCAGATGCCGAGCAGGCATTTCTTTGGGCCAGAAAAGCCGTCCCTGCCCTGGCCAGCCACGTGTCACTAAAATTTCAAGCGCGTTGTCTGCATCTGTGTCCGGAAAAGTCCATCTCCCACCGACACATGGACAAAGTAAGCACGGCAAGGCCGCTAAAATCTCTGTGACAGCTCACTGGGTGACTGGGTGGATGTCTCGGGGGGTGACGGTGGCTCTCAGGCTCGGCGCAAGCCTTTAAAACCGCAGGGAGGGGTGCAGGTTTTCTTTCCCCCAAAAAAGGGTCCTCTGGTGCATCACGGCCAGAGAAACCCCAGCCCAGGCGTTTTGAAATTAATCTGTCCTTGGAGACCGTCCCACACACAGGTCAGGAGCTGTGGACGGCTCTCTGCAACGAGACCGAGCGCTGGCTGGGTGCCAAGAACCTTGTGCCAAAGGCAAGTGGGGGTGCGATAACGGGCAAATCTGCTGGCCGCCCTTAAGATCGTAGGCTGGAGCACATCCCTCCCTGGCACATGTCATAACCTTGTCGTCCAAAATTTTCTAAAGAGCTACCCGGGTCTGACTGCCTGCTGAGAAGGCTCAAAGGTCTAAGTTCGCACTTCCGCCGTTCGCACCCTGCTTCGTCCCGCCTGGCTGCTTGCAGCGTCAGCTCGGCCTCCCCCTCAACCGTCTCATTGTTGACGTGGCAACACGCTGGAATTCCCACCCTCCACATGCTCCAGCGATTGTGGCAGCAGCCAATGCCATTACGCAGTACGAAGTGACCATGGCCTAAACAAGCAGCGTGGACTGGGTGTTGAGCACCGAGAGTGAGGCAGGTGAAAAAAGCTCGCACCATCCTTGCATTTGAAAAGCCACAAAATGTCAGTGCGGACAATGCCCTTGTCAGCATGAGCATTGTGGTGAAACTTAGTTCTGGAACGATCGTTGACACTCTGAAACAACAGGGCCCGCACGACGAGGAGGGAAAGGACACAGAGCGGACAAGGGGCCTTCCCCTCCGTCAAATCCACAAGCCCGACAGTTTCACAATTTTTATCGTCTTCATTAGGCAGTGGTTTTGGGTCCCAGAGCTAGTGCAAGGTGGCGCATCAGCTCTCAGGTGCATCATCTCAGGCAATCAGGGGTGTGTTGAAGCTGTGCCGGAGGCAGCGAGGAGGAGGAGGAGGAGTATTCCTAGACACCGAGTTACCGACGTCCCTGCCTTGGAAAGAGGTTGGCGGAATTTGCGGCGGAGGGGGAAGATGAGGAAGATCAGTTTGCTAGTGCCCCTCGACCCAGAGGCTTGGGAAATCAAGGCTCCATCTCTCACATGAGTTGCTTTGATGCTCCATTTCCTCCAACAGACCTCGCATTAAGGCCGATCAAAATGAACAACAGTTAACTGGGGTGGGGGCCACCCTCCTGGATCCCCGGTACAAAACAAAAATCAGCACTTCCTTCCACCCACCCAAATAGAGATAAAAATGCCAGAAATGGAGACCTTGCTGATTGATCAACGGAGGACATCTGTTGCGTCTGCTTCACGTTCCCCAAATGTCACGGTGGAACAACATCACGACTGACAGCAGTAGAGTGCCAAGTAGGCGTAGCGGCAGCAGCAGGCAAGGTGGGCAGAAGCCTAATGGGTGACCTCTGGCATCTTTGGTTTACACCACCTCACCAACGCATGCTATCATGGGGCACACATCCAACACCCAGAGTATCAGCTTAAGAATCATGGTTCAGCCGACATCTGCGTCTCAACCCCGATGTTTTTGCATGTTGTTTCCGGACCCAATAGACTTCTGGGTATCCAAAATGGACGAATGGCCGAGCTGGCTCCGTCACGCCATAGAGGTGTTGTCCTGCCCAGCAGCCAGCGTCATATCCTGAGCGGAGCGGACTTCCAGCACAGCTGGAGGAGTCATTTACAGACAAACGCATCCGGCCTTTCCACAGATAATGTGATCGTTTTGACTTTCATCAAGATGAATCAGGTTGCATGGATCTCTGATGATGTGTGGCCCCAATTCCGAGGTCACCGATTAGTTTCCGGTCCTACTTCACATACCTTTTCATACAGAAATGTCCTCTTGAAAACTTTTTTTTAAAATGATCATTTCTTACTGCATTTTTAATTCCTTTTCCCAACAGTTCATTTGATCGGTTTTGCTGTGAGGAGACTGTAAAAGACAGCAAGGTTTCATGAACAGCACCGGAATTCCATTTACTCACTTTATCTTAAGAAGTTTTCGCATTGGTCCAATCTGGTTTTTGAGGTCATGTGGCTGTGAGATACAGCAATAATCATGTCCTTTGGAACGAAATGTGACTTCTAAGTGGCATTTCTCCCCTCACAATTTTTAATAGTGGCTGAGAAACTCATATTTATAATTTTTTGGGTCATGTTTCGTGAGATAACAGCATAATTATGGTCCGTTGGTAATAAAATTGTGGCTTCTAAGTGGCATTTTCCCCCTCACTATTTTAACAGTGGCTGAGAATTCATTTTATAATTTTTTGGAGGTCATCTGCTTTGAAATGCAGCAATACTACAGATCCTATTATAAAAAATGTTGTTTCTAACAGACATTTGTTCTCACAATTGACCAAAGGGGCTCAAGGGTCATGCTTTGAATTTTTGGGGGCATTTTGCTGTGACATGCAGCTATACTACAGGTCCTATTCTAAAAAGGTTGTTTCTAACAGACATTTGTTCTTCACAATTGACCAAAGTGGCCTCAGGGTCATGCTTTGAATTTTTTGGGGGCATTTTGCTGTGAACATGCAGCTATACTACAGTCCTAATTCTAAAAATGTTGTTTCTAACCTGACAATGTGTTCCTTCACAATTGACAATAGTGGCTCAGGGTCATGCTTTGAATTTTTGGGGCCTTTTGCTGTACATGACGCTAATACTACAGGTCCTATTCTAAAAAATGTGTTTCTAACAGACTTTGTTCTTCACAATTGACCAACAGTGGCTCAAGGGTCTGCCTTTTGAATTTTTGGGGCATTTTGCCTGTGACATGCAGCTATACTACAGGTCACTATTCTAAAAATGATGTTTCTAAACAACATTTGTTCTTCACAATTGACCAAAGTGGCTCAAGGGGTCATGCTTTGAATTTTTTGAGCGCATTTTGCTTGTGACATGAAGCAATACTACAGTCCTATTCTAAAAAATGGTGTTTCTAACAGTCATTAGTTCTGCACAATTGTCAAGAGTGGCTCAAGGGTGGATGGTGCTGTCAGAACAGAAATAGTAGGACACTGTTTAATGGCACATATGCAAAATGACTTTGTTTTTGCAAGATCTTTAACATAGCTATCAATCCCATGTATTGAGACAACCCATTGTATACATAAAACAAGAGAACAAAGACCTGGGTGTGATCCATCCTATATTTAAAATGTGTTTCTAGAAGTAAAGTACTAAAAAACTTGCATGTACAAAATAGCTGTTTAAAAAAATTCCTCTGAATTTGTACAAGGGAGTACAGGAAAACTGACCAGATGTAGGAAATCTCAGAGAACAGTGGAGTATGGAGCACAGACAATGAACAAAGTACAGAGAACCCATTTCCTCAGCACGTTGAGTAAAATGAGAAAAAGTATGCCAAGATAAAGGTGCACCTGGGGTGGTAACAGGAGCGTTAACCACCAGTATTCCAAGTGAAGCTCAATTGTCCCACCACATCATACGGAGGTGGCAAGGCGCTACCCTCCATAGTATTTACTCGTGACAGAGGAAGGCTGGGAGTTCTCTACACTTCCGCTTCCGCAACTCAGCTTCAGCACGACAGTTTTCGTTCCTGCGTCATCAGGGCATTTAACCTGCGTGTTAATAGATGACGGAGCGCCACGCCTGGCTTCACACCTGCACCCACTCGTAACTCCTGGCCCTTGGTCATGCTGTGGCCCAGGACATGGTAAATGTCAATGTCCAGTGAAACTAAAAACGGTGTTGAAAGACACCTTTTCCATCACTTTGTTAAATATGGGGGTCGATGCAGGTTTGGGCTCATGCTGTGGCCAGACAGTTATATCCATGTCCCAGTCAACTAAAATGGATGGTTGAAAGACTCCTTTTTTCGGCACTTTTTAAATGTGGGGGTCCTGCAGGATTTTGGGGGCTACCATGCAGTGGGCCCAGGACAGGAATAGTCAATGTCCCATGAAACTAAAATGTTGTTGAAAAGACTTCTTTTTCCCGGCACTTTTAAATGTGGGGGTTCCATGCAGGTTTGGGGCTCATGCTGTGGCCCAGGACAGGTGTATATATCAATGTCAGTGAACCTAAAAAGGTGTTGAAAGACACCTTTTTTCCGGCACTTTTTTAAAATGTGAGGTGGGTCATGCAGGTTTGGGCTCATGCTGGTGGGCCCAGACAGGTAATAGTCCCAATGTCCAGTGAAACCTAAAATGGTGGTTGAAAGACTCCTTTTTCCGGCACTTATTAAATGTGGGGGTCATGCAGGTTTGGGGCTCATGCTGTGCCCAGTACAGGTATAGTCAATGGTCCAGTGAAACTAAAAGGTGGTTGAAATACTCCTTTTTCCGGCACTTTTTAAATGTGGGGGTCATGCAGGTTTTAGGGGGCTCATGCTGTGGCCCAGGAACAGGTAATAGTCAATGTCCAGTGAAACCTAAAATGGTGGTTGAAAGACTCCTTTTTCCGGCACTTTTTAAATGTGGGGGGACCCATGCAGGTTTGGGGCCTCATGCTGTGGCCCAGACAGGGTATAGTCAATTTCCAGTGAAACTAAATATGGTGGTTGAAAGACTCTTTTTCCGCACTTTTTAATATGTTGGGTCATGCAGGTTTGGGGCTCATGCTGAGTGGCCCAGGATAGGTATAGTCAATGTCCAGTTCAAACTAAAATGGTTGGTTGTAAAGACTCATTTTTCCGGCACTTTTTAAATGTGGGGTCATGCAGGTTTGGGGCTCATGCTGTGGTGCCTCAGACAGGTATAGTCTATGTACAGTGTATCTAAAATGGTGGTTGAAAGACTACCTTTTTCCGCACCTTTTTTTTAAATGTGGGGTCATGCAGGTTTGGGGCTCATGCTGTGCCAGGACAGGTATAGTCAATGTCCAGTGAAACTAAAATGGTGATTGGAAAGACTCCTTTTGCGGCACTTTTTTAAATTTGGGGTCATGCAGGTTTTGGGCTCATGCTGCGTTCCAGGACAGGGATAATTCAATGTCCAGTTTCAGTAACATGATGGTTCAAATCATACTGCCCTTCTGGCACTTTTTTACATTTGTGGGTGAAGCAGGATTAAGGGTCAGGCTGTGGTACAAGACAGGGATAGTTAAATGGTCTGTGTCTTTTTTTCTGTGACATTTGATAACCTAAGTGTTTGCCTAAGATGTAGGACGTATCCATTTGACTGTTTGTGGATGTAATTTCAGCTTCTCCACCTTGTTTGGGTTAATAATCTATCTATGAGGGCTGTTGTTGCTCCCGCCATAGAATTTACTGGGTACTCGCTCATAATCGATGCTCACCTAATCTGAAAAAAACCTATCGATAGCGCCGACTATCGACTATCGATCGAACTCGATAGCCAACGCGAATCAGCTCAACACTAGTAACTTGGTAGCATTGTACACACACGATGACTACGTCCCACACAACAAGACAGGATTAACCGTTGTAATTTAACCTTTGCTTTTGTTAAATTAAGGGCTGACAGGAAAAATTATAATTTTGGCGTTGAAAAAATGACGGTTTCTTGGGTCAGCACAGCCAGCAAAACAACGCTTAATTAACCCTGGATGTAAATTGCGCCAAAGAATTGAGCCCCCACAAACTAGTAGCTTTTGTACGTGTTACTATTGCGTGTTTTCTACCGCCACACAACAAGAGAATACAGTTGTAATTAACCTTTGCTTGTGAATTATGCTACAGAAATATTTATATATTTTGGCGTTGAAAAAGACGTTTATTTTTGTCGGCACACCAGCAAAACATCGCTTATTAACCCCTGGATGGTAAATTGCGCCAAAGAATTGAGCCCCACAAACTAGTAGCTTGTACGTTTTACAATTGCGTGTTTTTCTACGACAACACAAACAAGAGATACCGTTGTAATTAACCTTTGCTGTGAATTATGCTACAGGAAAAATTTATATATTT
Organism: Phyllomedusa bahiana; assembly: GCA_025379985.1. NCBI lineage: Eukaryota > Metazoa > Chordata > Amphibia > Anura > Hylidae > Phyllomedusa > Phyllomedusa bahiana. Next base: position 6,188 of record JAODAL010063096.1, read on the forward strand.
TAGGCGTTGAAAAAGACGGTTTTATTTGTCAGCACACCAGCAAAACAACGCTTAATTAACCCTGGAATGTAAATTGCGCCAAAGAATTGAGCCGCACAAACGAGTAGTTTGTAGCGTGTTACAATTGCGTGTTTTTCTAGCCACACAACAAAGAGATACAGTTGTAATTAACCTTTGTTCTGTGAATTAGCTACAGGAAAAAATTTATATATTTTGGCGTTGAAAAAAGACGTTTCTTTCTGGGGTCAGCACACCAGCAAAAACAAACGGCATAATTAACCCCTGGATGTAAATTTCGCCACAGATTGAGCCCCACAAACTAAGTAGCTTTGTAGCGTATTTACAATTAGCGTGTTTTAACGCCACACAAAAATAGATACAGTTGTAATTAACCTTTGCTTTGAATTAGGCTACAGAAAAATGTATATATGTTGGCGGTTGAAAAGACGGTTTTTTTTGTCAGCACAAGTACCAGCAAAACACGCTTAATTAACCCCTGGATGTAAATTGCGCCAAAGAATTACACACACACACACACTAGCATCTTTGGTAGCACACACATATCACAATTGCCGAGTGATTCTAACGACCACACAACAAGAAGAATATTGTAATTAACCTTTGCTTTGAATTATGCCTAACAGGGAAAAATTTATATATTTTTGGCGTGTGAAAAAGGCGTTTATTTTTGGTCAGCACACCAGCAAAAAACAACCTTAATTAACCCTGGATGTAAAATGCGGCCAAAGAATTGAGCCCCACAAAACTAGTAGCTTTGTAGCTTGTTACCAATTGCGTTGTTTCTACGCCACACAACAAAGATACCAGTTTTAATTAACCTTTGCTTGTGAATTAGCTACAGGAAAAATTTATCCATTTTGGCGTTGAAAAAGACGGTTTCTTTGGGGTCAGAGCACACCAGCAAAACAACGCTTAATTAACCCCTGGAATGTAAATTGCGCCAAAGAATTGAGACCCCACAAACTAGAAGCTCTGTGCGTGGTTACAATTGCCGTGTTTTCCTTCTACGCCACACAACAAGAGATACAGTTTGTAATTAACCTTTTGGCTTGTGAATTAGGCGTACAGGAAAAATTTATAATATTTTGGCTTTGAAAAAGAACGGTCTTTGGGGTCTGCACCAGACCAGAAAACAACGCTTAATTATTCCCCTGGATGTAAATTTGCGCAATAGAATTGAGCAGCCAAAAATAAGTGGTATTTGTATTGTAAAAACGCTGTTTCTTTAAATGAATACAACAGGAACTGGCTAGATCCCACTTGGATATTGAATGTATTGCAGCTTCAGTGGACGCACACTGGATTTCAGACCCCAATACCCAAAAAATTAGAAATAGAACATTAAGAGAACAGTCTCTGAGACAAGCTGAGACACCCCACAAAAAATCGCAATACAAAAATCAATTCTTCAGTAAGAGCTATCAGCCGCGGCAGCACCTTCCCTGATTGAGCAAAATTTGAAGGAGTGTGAGCTCCCGGCGTCGCGCCCGGACTTATATATGGACGTCCCAGAATCCCCCCGGGTTCTCTGATTGGCTTCACCTCTGCACATGTCATGCAGGCTATGCCCTTCTTCCCCCCAGAGTCCCTTTGCCCCATGTAGCGCCATGTGCTCGCAGCCATTTTATCAATCAAAAAAAAAACTTTTCGTTCACCCGAAGTACCCCAAAGTTCGACTTTTTCCGAACCGAAGTTTTCCTGAAATTCTAAACGAATTCCACTTCTTTTAGAATCGAATTCGCCCATCTCTAGTATAAAGTGACAGTGTTACATTAACCCTAGAAGTTTCTGTCCTTCAGCTACTCTGCTGATACATAATCAAGATCAGAGTTATTCAAGAGCGTGATATACTTTGCAGACAGTCTTTGGCAGTGATCATATGCAGCAGATAAACTATTCAAACTTTATATAGTATTCAACTTTCCCGTAGGTCATCTAAATTTTCACAAAACCTGTCTCTGTTTGTCTTAAAAGTTCTCTCTAATCTTTAGTGACTGTCTGTTTATAGTGTGTGATTTGTTCTTCAATAAATATGGACTCTGTTTCTTGAACATCTGAGTCTTTGGAAACAGGATACATTTGTTTAGGTTCAGCAGCTGAAGAACATACAGAGGCTTTTGTGGACATTCTCTTTTCAGGTGCTCTGCTCCGCTATGCACCTTGGTAAATGAAAAAAAAAAAAAACACAAATAAATTATTCTCGGATTAACATTGACAAAAAAACATGCTAGAAAAACATTTATTAAATCATGATCAATCCATTAAAGTGTATAATATATAATTTGCAACATAATAACAGACTAAGATAGCTACAAATTAAATAGTGAATATAATAAGGCAAAGTACCAGTGAATCAAAAAGTGTGGACCACAGTAAATCAAATACCATATATACATAATTCAAAAGCAAATAATGTGCTAATAAGATGCTCTAATACAGGAAAAGTCACAGAATTAGATGAATTAGATATGATATCGTGAGTAAGTATTCAATATAAACATAAAGTAAAGCACATGAAAACCAGTTACCCAAGTGTAAAATGTCAGATAGGATTCCCAACTCACTTTTCACATGGCTTCCTCAGGGGAATCAGATATATACTTTTTATGGATTTCATGATTTATCCTTCCCCTATGTATATGTATACCTCTCCTATTTTTATTATTGTATTTCTTAATATATAATATGTTTCAGCTTGAAGCATAGATTTTAGTCGGCATCTTCTCCAGTAAAATATAGCCAAATTTTATTTAACCCCTTAAGCCGCACGCCTCAAAAGCAGTTAATGACCAGAACATTTGTTTTTTTTTTTCCTCCGAGCTTTTCAACATTTGAAAATTTTTTTATTTTTTCAATGACCGTTTTTGGGGGGTCATTTATTCGAAAAAGGGGAATAGTTTATTTCACTTATAAATAATTGCAAAATTTTTTTTTTTTCAATTTTTTTTTTTATTTTTTTTTTACCCATTCACTTTTCGCATCAAAACTTGTTAGTTTGATTCTTAGGTTATTAGGTATTGGATACCTAATATGTGTGGGTTTTTTTTTGTGGGGTGTAAGGGTTGCAAAATTTTTTTTTTATTAAATATTTATTTTTATTTTATTTATTTTTAATTTTCTTTTACACTTGTTTTTTTACTTTTTTTTTTAAATCCCATGAAGGGAGAACTGTTTTTTTTTTTTTTTTTTTAAATTGTAATCTATTAGCATATTTTATATGTATTGGGTTGAGCGATTATTATTTGCGTTTCGGGACAGTTTTTATGTTTACGAAAATTTTTTGATCATGCGATAATTTAGGTTAAATCTGTGCTCATCTTTAAGATCGCGGCATTTTCGGGGCTTCCTGTCATTTTTTTGGGGGCCAGCAAATCGCTTACAAAAAGAGAGGTGAGATGTGTGTGGACGTCATGACGGGATGTGTAGGGTTTCAATTGGTGGAAAAATACATGACCCGTTTTACATAGAACAGCCCTTCCCGTTTATGATCAGTGTCTCTCCATAGCAAAGGACGAGCCTCTGCCTGTGTCCAAATCAGCTTCAGCGAAATTATTTCTATTTCTTCACAGAGAAAGCTCTACTGTTAGCTGTGATTCCATACAACTTATTAGATCAGAGATGGAAGATTTTATGAGTTTAGGTAGAAAATTTTAAGGAGCAATCCTACCGTGTAAAGTCACGGAGGGGAGCGGGGGGGGGGGATGTGTCGCGGGCGAACACTAAGACAAAGCTCTATAAAGAAACTGGATAAAAGTTCACCAAGACTTAGTTAAGACATTATTGCACTTCAAAATCTTTATTATTAACAGTTTTCTATTGAAATATTTTCCCCAGGGATATATGTGTGGGCAGCCTGAACTTATATTAGGATACCATCATCTTTTATTATAGTAACTGCAGGTCTCTTTGTTAGGTGCAAAACTACTGCACCCTTTTAAAACGTCCCCTTTTATTATCAGTATAAACAATTTCCAGGTAGTGTTCTTTTGTTTTTTCAATTTTGTTTGCCCTTTCAGCTTTGTAGATATAGGGCACCTTGCAGTTTAAATAGAATCCAGCAATTTAGGTAGTCAGCACATTTGATAAGGGTGCAAAAATACCATATATTATCCGAATACATTACAGAAGATATGTGGTTTTTTTTCCTTTACACTTTGGTGCACTACAGAGCTTTGTTCATTTAGGCACAAAAGGGCAAAAGCACCTTGCACTGAAATGTGAATACAGCAATTTTGTAGTCACCACAGTTGGAATAGACAGGTGCCAAAAATTACCTTTTAATTTATCCGAATAACATTGACACGATACGTGTTTTTCACTTTGGTTGCACACTACAACTTTGTTCAATGAGAGTGCCACCTTGCACTTAAAATAAATGTGAATACAGAAATTTTTGTAGTCACCAACAGTGAATTGAATTGAAAGTTGCCCAAAAATAAACCTTTTAATTATCCGAATACATTAACAGATATACGTAGTTTTTTTCGACTTTGGGCACCTACAACAAAAACTTTGTTCATTGAAGGCAAACCTTGCACTTAAATGTGAATACCAGAAATTTATGTTAGTCCAGCCACAGGTGAATATGAAAGGTGCCACAAATACCTTTTATTAATCCGTATACATTACAGATACGGTTTTTTTTTTTTTTTTTTTTTTTTTTTTCTCTTTGGGGGGGGGGGGGCGCACTACAACAACTTGGTTCATTGGAGGCATCTTTGCACTTAAATGTGAATACAGGTCAATTTTGTATTCACCACAGTTGAATGAAAGTTGCCAAAAGAATATACCATTTAATTGATTATCCGAATCACATTACAGATACGTGTTTTTTTTGCACTTTTGCCTTTTGGGCCCCATCCAGATTTGTTGATTAGAGCCACCTTGCAGTTAAATTTTGATTCCAGCAATTGGTAGTACTCACAGTTGAATTGATATGTGCCAAAAAATACCTTTTTATTAATATTATCCGAACAACAATACAGATACGTGTTTTTTTTTTCTTTTCTTTTTTTATTTCTTTTTTTCTCTTTTTTTTTTTTTTTCCCTTTTTCTTTTTTTTATTCTTTTTTTTTTTTTGATACTGTTTTGTTTTTTTTTTTTTTCCCATTGGCGCACTACAGCTTTGTTCATTGGGCACCTTGCACATAAATTTGAATACAGCAATTTTGTAGTCCCACCACAGGTGAATTTTAAAGGTGCCAAAAAAATAACCGTTTTAATAACCGAATACATATACAGAACGTGTTTTCTTTTGCACTTTTGCCCAGACCAGATCTATTGTTGATAGAGCCACCTTGCAGTTTAAATTGAATCCGCAATTATGTAGTAACCACAGGTGAATTGATAGGGCCAAAAAAATATAATACCTTTTAAAAAATTATCCGAAATACAATACAGATATTGTTTTTTTTTTTTTTTTTTTTTTGGTTTTTTTCATTTCACATTGGACTTATTGTGGGGTGGCGCACTACGTCACAGCTTTGGATCATTGAGGCACCTTGCACTGTAAATGTGAATACAGCAATTTTGTAGTCACCAACATGGGAATTGAAAGGTGCCAAAAATACCTTTTATTATCCGAATACATTACAGATAATAACCTGTTTTTTTTTTTTTTTTTTCTTTTTTTTTTTTTTTTTTTATTTTTTCACTTTTGTGGGCACACTACAACTTCAAACCTACAAAAAACGCTTGTTCATTGAGGAGGCATCTTGCACTTAAATGTGAATACAGCAATTTTGTATGTCACCACACATGTGAAATTGAAAGGTGCCAAAAAATAAAAAATATCCTTTTATTTATATTATTCCGAATCACAATTACAGATCGTGTATTTTGCACTTTTGGCCACAGTCCAAGTTTGTTGATGAGAGCCACCCCTTGCAGTTAAATTTTGAAATCCAGCAATTGTGTAGTGACCACAGGGTGAATTGTATAGGTGCCCAAAAAAAAAAAATACCTTTAATTAATCCGTATAATATACATTAACAGATACGTGTTATTTTTTTCCCTTCTTTTTTTTTTTTTTCTTTTCTTTTTTTTTTTTTTTTCATCTTTTTTTATTTTTTTTCTTTTCTTTTTTCCTTTTTTTCTCTTTTTAGTTTCTTTTCTCCTTTTTTATATTACAGATACACGTGATTTTTTTTTTTTTTTTTTTTTTTTCCCATTGGCTGGTGGGGCACATATACAACAAGCTTTGTTCATTGAGCGCAAAACCATGCACTTAAATTTGAATATACAGCAATTTTGTATTCACCACAACTCACGACAGGTGAAATTTGAAAAGGTGCCCAAAAAATTAATACCTTTTAATTTCCGAATACATTACAGATACGTGTTTTTTTTTGCACTTTTTAGCCCATTCCACAATTTGTTGATAGAAGAGGCCACCATGCGAGTTAAAATTTGAATCCAGCAAGTTGTGTAGTTACCACAGGTGAAATTGATTGGGGAGGGGGCCAAAAATAATTACCTTTTAATTATTCCCGAATACATTACAGATATGTGTATAATTTTCTTTATTTTTTTGTTTTTTCTATTCACTTTGGCGCACTACAAGCTTTTGTTCAATTGAGGCACCTTGCACTTTAATGTGAAAAAAAAAATATATAATGGGGGGGGGGTACCCAGCAATTTTGGTAGTCACACAAGGTGAATTGAAAAATGTTCCAAAAAATACCTTTTATTATTCCACGAATACATTACAGATAGTGTTTTTTTTTTTTTTTTTTCACTTTGGCACACTACAACAAAAAGCTTTGTTCATTGAGCAAATCTTGCAAACTTAAAAGTGAATACAAGCAATTTTGTAGTCACCACAAGGTGGAAAAAAATTGAAGATAGGTGCCATAACCCCAAAAAAAAAATAACCTCTAAATTATCCGAATACCAATTACAGATACGTGTTTTTTTTTGTTATTTGTTGCGACTTACACAAACTTTTGCCCCCATTCCATATTTTTTCTGATAGAGGGGCAGCCCACCCTGCAGTTAAATTTGAATCCATCAAATTGTGTATTACCACATGTGAATTGATAGGTGCCTTAAAAATAATACTAGACCTTTATATTATCCGAATCAATGATACATTACAGATACGGTTTTTATTTTTCTTTTTTTGTTTTTTTTTCCCTTTTTTTTCTTTTTTTTTTTATTTTTTTTCCAATTTTTTTCACTTTGGGCGCATGCCAGCTTTGTTGATAGGATCTACGTTGCAGTTAAATTTGAAATAACAAGCAATTTTGTAGTCACTGCAACAATGGTGAATTGATAGGTGCCTAAAAAATAAAATACCTTTTATTTCCTAATACATTACAGATAAACGTGTTTTTTTTTCTTTTGTGGTTTTTTTTTTTCACTTTGGTACACTACAAACTGCCCTACAAAGCTTTGTTCCATTGAGGACAAAAAACCCTTTTTGTACACCTGTGGCACTTAAATTAGAATACAGCAATTTTTTTTGGTTTGTAGGTCACCACAGGTGAATTGAAAGGTGCCAAAATTCACCCTTATATCTTCTGAATAACATTACGATAGGACGTGTTTTTTTTTTTTTTTTTTTTTTTTTTTTTTTTAAATTATTTTTTTTTTTTTTTTTTTTTCACTTTTGGCGCACTAAATCGCTAACACTACAAAAAAAACAATAAATCAACAAACACAGCTCAACAACTACAAACAAAGCTTTGGTTCAATTAAGGCAACCTTGCACCTTAAATTAAATGTGAATACAGCAGTAATTTTTGTAGTCAACCCACAGTGTGAATTGGAAAGGCAGGCCCAAAAAATTAAAAATACCTTTTAAAATCCCCGATATTAACATTCATATACGTGTTTTTTTTTTTTTTTTTTGCAACTTTTTTTCCCAGTCCAGATTTTTGTTGATAGAGAGCCACCTTAGCAGTTAAATTTGAAATCCCAGAGCAATTGTGTAGTGTTTACCCACATGTGAATTGTATAGGTTGCCAAAAAATTAAGCCCAAAAAATAAATGGCCAAAGAAATACAAAAAATACTTTTATTAAATTCTCCAATACCTTATCATAAACATGTTTTTTTTTTTTGTTGTTTTTTTTTGTTTTGTTTTTTTTTTTTTTTTATTTTTTTTTTTTTATTTTTTTCTTTTTATCTTTGTGTTTTTTTTTTTTTTTTTTTCCACTTTGGCGCACTACCCTACAAACAATGCTTTGGTTCATTGGAGGCAAAAGGCACTCCTTGCACCTTAAATGTGAATGATACAGCAATTTTGTAGTCACCCACAGGTGAATGATGAAAGGTGGCCGCAAAAAAATACCTTTTATTAATTATTTCCGAATACATTACAGATACTGTGTTTTTCTTGTTGGCAACTTTTTGTTGTGTTTTTGTTTTGTTTGCCCAGGCCCAGGTCCCAGATTTGTTGATAGAGCCATGACCTTTGCAGTTAAATTTGAATCCAGCCATTGTGGTATGTTTACCCACAGTGAATTGATAGTGGAATGGGGGGGGGCCAAAAAATACCTTTTAATATATTAATATTATTATCATTATCATCCGAATAAAACAATTACAGATACGTGTATTTTTTTTTGTTTTTTTTTCACTTTGGCTGGTTTGGGGCGCACTACAGAAAAAAAAACCTACAAAAAAGCTTTGTTCATCGTGATCAGGCACCTTGCACTATTAAATGTGAAAAACAACAATTTGTAGTCACCCTACGAGGTGAACTTGTTAGGTGGGCCGAAAAATCACCATTTATTAATCCAATCACATTTCAGGAATACGTGTTTTTTCTTTTTTTTTTCTTTTTTTTTTTTTCTTTTCTTTTTTTTCTTTTTTTTTTTTTTTTTTCACTTTGGCTTAGGGGGTGGCCCATCTTGGTGGTGTGTGTGGCGCAGGCCAGCTTTGTGATAGATCTACTTTGGCCTACTATTTGCAGTAAATTTGAATACAGCAAATTTTGAAGTCAACCAACACAGGTGAATTAGAAAAGTTGCCCCAAAAATTATAATATAAATAATATAGAAAAAATCCCAAAAATAGAACACCTTTTAATTTAAATATTCGTATACATATCAGAGTCAGACAGGTGGGTTTCTTTGTTTTTCTTTTTTCACATTTTTTTGTCATTCAAGCATTGTTGATATGACTACTTTGCATTAAATTTGAATCCAAAACCAAACCAAAAACCACTAGACCAGCAAATTTTTTTGTTTGATTTTGAGGATTATGAGATTAGCTGTGATTTTTGCCCGTCTTTTACTAATAAAGAGAACTTTTTTTTTTTTTTTTTCCAAAAACCTCTTAAAACTCTAAAAAATTTTTCGACTTTTTTCTTTTTTTTTTATTTTCATTTCCCAAAACTCTTCCATAACTCTTCCATAAGTTAAACTCTTATTCCAAAACTCTAAAAACTAAAACTCTTTTAAACTCTTTCATACCTTCCCTCCATCTCACTTCTATCTTCACTCAAATTTTCTGGACATGGAATGGAACGAAATTTCAAGGTGGTAAGCGAAAGCAAGAGATGAGGGGATGTCTTCGCTCTGTACCTCTTTTTCCTCCGCTCTCCACCATCCTTTTTTTCCCTGCTTTTTTTACTCTTCGCCCAGTCTTACTCTTACCCTCTGTACGCCCTATCTCCTATGCTCCTAATTAACCAAATCACAACTGCTTGCCATCTCTAAAAGAAATTGTGTCTGGCTTACAACCGTGCAGCTCCATTTTCTTTGCTGCATTCCTCCCTTCCAGTGCAGATGCTAAGCTCAACCATTGCTTAGATCCGTGCTGGATGAGACAAACAGACCATGCCAGCCCTCGACATCGGCAGTTGCAGAGGAACCCCCCCGTCATGTATGCTAGAGGGGGACCTGTCATCTCTGGTTCAAGAAGGAGAAGCAAGAGGGAATGATAAGGAGGGCCCCTGTGAATCTCTATAAAACGAACAATGATAAGCAAACAGCGTGTTCCCGGCCTGAGTGAATAATCACAGTAACGAACTAACAGACGACGCCAATCTTTCCTTCAGTGTGTTAATAATTCGCAAACAAAAATGCAAAAACAAAAACAAAAACTGCATCCCAGCATGAGTCTTATTTTATTTTTACCTCCCTCCCTGGGGACCTCGCCTCCCAGTCAACGGCCACAAGTGTCGTCATCAATCACCCACTTCCGTCCAACATTGAAGCAGCAGCCCCAAATGGTCAACTTCGTGTTACCCACCACTGAGCGGATGAAATACCAATTTCCAGAAAGGAGCTCTTGATGACAAAGCGTGTGGGGTCCAGAAGGCATGTTTAAAAGACAAGAGCCAAAGAGGATGATTTGTCTGCTCTTACCACCCAGCTTACTGATGCCATCAAGGAGAAGAAGGAAGCCGGTCAATCCGCAAAAATCCCGGCAGGCTATCGGCAACGCCAAGCAGTCCCTCTCCTTCTTGCTCTTACCCGCAGCCTCCTGGATGCAGAATTTCCAAAGGACGACAATGTCACCTGTGTGATGATGAGATGACTACATTGCGATCCCACTGGTCTTTTGAGCAGAATTTTGCTTGCGAGCGCATCATCAACTGGACGAGGAGAAAGACGATGGGGTAGTGTCAGTACGGTTTACGCCTCAAAGAAGAGAGTGCCGGTTTCCGCAGAAGTCCACTGATATTATTCCGCCAGCCACGGGACAGCGTTAACCCCCGTCCTCACTAAATTCGCCATCAAAAATGTCCAGGACCTCTCAAGCCATGGCCTTCTTTGAGCAAGCCCTGTTTTCCCCCACGATTTCATATGCCGCCTTTCCCGTAAAGCATAAGTAGAGGCAAGAAACCTTAGGGGGTTTTAACCACCCCCACAGTCTATCACATGCAGCAATGCATAGTTGAAAGGGAGGAACACTGGCCAAAAAAGGGCAGACCAACGCCGGGCCCCCAACCACTGCAACCCTCTGTCTCCGCCTCCTCCTCCGCCACCCCCAACGTTCCTAAATGCCCTGTCTCTCAGGTCAATGTCGGGATCACTTCCCTTCAGCCTAAACCATCGCCCAGTACCCCCAGCCCCACCAGAGACCCATCCACCCCTTCTCCCCCCCACCAGTTTGTGACCTCACCCCTACAGCGGCCGACTAGCAGCCAGCCTTCTGTTTTCCGGGTTTTGGGGACAGAAGAAACACTTTAACCCAAACCATCTCAAGCCAAAAGCCTAAATGTGGGCTTCCCGGGTTTTGGCCTTGGAAATGTTGCCTTTCCCGGGTGACACAGAGGGGTTCTGCACTCGGCCCCTTGCCTGCCCCCAATCCCAATGCCGACGGCATTTTCTTTGCCAAAAAGCCGCCCTGCCCTGGCCACCCCACGTGTCATCAAAAATTTTCAGGGGTTGTCTGCATCTGGCCCGGAAAAGTCCATCTACCCCGACACATACTAGTAAGCCGGCCAGGGCCCTATTTTTGGACAGTCATGGGGACTTGGGGATGTCTCGGGGGTGACGGTGGCCTTTCAGGCTGGGCACGCTCTTCAAAACCGGGGGTTGTGCGGGGTTTTTTCCCCCCAAGGGCCCCGGGGATCCGTCCCCAGGAAAACCAGGGTTTAAATTTAATTGTTGGAGACCGTCCACAAAGGGGGTAGAAGGGGTGGAGGTTTCTGGAAAGAGACCGAGCGGGCTGGGTCCCAAAAACTTTGAAAGGAAGGTGGTTGCAAAAAAGGGGAAAAACTGGGGCCCCCCTTAAATCGGTGGGCCCACAGCTCCGGATTGGGGCACAGGCAATGCCATTAGCAGTACAAGTGACACATTCTGACGGGCCGATGCGGACCTGGGGGTTGGACCCACCGGAGTGGGGGCCCCAGGTGAAGAGCTCGCACCACCCTTCCCAGTTTTGAAAAAGCCCCCAAAAATGGTAGTGCGGACAAGCCCTTGTCAGCTGAGCATTGGGGTGTCTTGGGTTCGGGAAACACGTTGGACCTCTGAAACAACGGGTCCCGCCACGACGGAGGAGGAGAAGGAAAAAGATCGACACGGACCCTTTCTCTCTGTCAAACCCACAACCCCCGACAGTTTCACATTTATCGGTCTTCATTAGCAGTGGTTTCGGGGGTCCAGGGCTAGTGAAAGGGGGGCGCATCAGCTCTCGGGGTGCATCATCTCAGGAAAGTCGGGGTGTGTTAAGTGTCCCGAGGCAGCGGGGGAGGAGAGGGGGAGGTTTTCCTAGACACCGACGTTCCCCTTCCCCTTTTGGGAAAAGAGGTTGGGCAAAATTTTAGGGGGGGAAAAAGAAGGAAGATCATTTTGCTAGTCCCCCCTCGCCCCAAGGGCTTGGAAATCAAGGCTCCACTCTCAAAATGTTGGTGTCCTTTTCCCCAAACCATGACCCCTGCTTTAAAGGGCCTTCAAAATGAACAACAGTTCGGTGGCCACCCTCCTGGACCCCGGTACAAAAAAAACTCAGCACTTTCCTCCAACCCAAATAGGGTTAAAATGGGGAAATGGAGCCCTTTTGCATTGATCAATGAGAACTGGCCTCTGCTTCATTCCCCAAATGTCAGGTGGAACAACTCAGCGACTGACAGCAGTAAGTGCAAAGTACCGGGCGGCAGCAGACACAGCAAGGGTGGCGAAGCCTAAGGGGTGCCTTTGGGCAATCTTTATTTACCCCCTCACCAACGTAGCAATGCGGGCACACACCCAACACACAGAGACCAGCTTAAGATCATGGTGCAACTATCTGCTCTCAACCCGATGTTTTTGCATGTGTTCCGGCCCAAAGACTTCGGGTATCCAAAATGGACGAATGGCCCGAGCTCGCTCGCCACGCCATAGAGGTGTTGTCCTCCCAGCCCAGCGTCATATTAGCGGGCCTTTTAGCCAGCTGGAGGGGGCATTACAAACAAAGCACCGGTTTTCCCCAGATAAGTGGATCGTTGACTTTATCAAGAGAATCAGGCTGGACCTGATATGTTTTGGCCCCCAAAATTTCCCAGGTCACCGATAATTGCCCGGCTACTTAATTCCTTTCAAACGAAAAAGGGCCCCTTTAAAAAAATTTTTTTTTTTTTTTTTTTAAAATTGTGTTTATTCGGTTTCCGGAACTTCACAAAAATTTATTCAAAAATATACATTGAGCGCTGTAAAGTAAAACGAATGGGGGTCCGGGCTAAAGCGGGTAATGCTGCTGTTTAAGCCCACAAATCAGGATAGATGGGCGTTCGCCCCAAAGAGGCAAGGCTCTTTGAAGTCCAAAC
>JAODAL010063097.1:0-19408 GCA_025379985.1 Phyllomedusa bahiana
GTAGCCCCCCCCTCAGCATAAAAGGGTTAATGAAGGGGGAGCCTATTTTCTTTGTACCTGTGGAACCCTCCTTTATGGCATAGTGGCTGCTCCTACTGGGATCTGCCCAGGAATCAGTAAGTAAGCCTCCATTCTTCTGTGATTTGTATGGAAAAAACCCTATAATACAGAATAACATAGAAGGTGAAAGGGTCATGTAAAATATCTTTATTTTTTATACACTTTCCAGTGTTCTTTTTAAGTGATGAAGGCTGGCTAAGGCTATGTCCAAACTGCACATGATTATGATCGTATCTGCGGCGCTTTTCGTTTTTTAAAAGCGCCGCAGATACGATCGTCAGTGCGGTCCCATAGCCGGCAATAGAAAAGAAGAGTTGCTGTCTACACAGCTCGTCTTTTCTCTGCCCGTCTTTCGGCATTGTCGTATTATACAACATGTTGTATAATACGCCGGTGCTTCTCGTCTTCTTGACGTCTTCCCATACAATACTTATGTTTGGGGGGCGTCGGGAAAACGAGAAGCGGCCGCGGCTTTTGCACAAAGCGTGACAAAAGCCGCGGTCCTGCATCAGAGAGAGAACGGCCGCTTTTGGTGCTGTTTTTTCTCTGAACCATTGTAGACATAGCCTAAGGATACATATGGCAGTGTTTTGTTTTTTAATTTTTTGGCATTCGACTTCAGTACTGCTTATAATTTAAGGAATCTGGTTTAGATTCATCTTGATGACCTCTAGTCATCTGTTAGCATTAGCACAGGCACAGGGTGAGGAACAGGCTGCTCTTTCAACACCCTCTTCATCTGCTGCTAAGATCTGTCAGCACATATTACCTTCTGTAAGCACAAGGAAGTCAACCCTGGGCAATCACAGCTGAGTATGGCTGAGGGAAACAGTTCTGCCCATCAATCCTAACTTGATCCAGGTGAGTTCTAAAAGATATGGACTCAGCTACATATGTGCTAGAGCCATAAATACAGGCCACACACTTCTTTATCCTTCACACAGTCATGCCTGGTGTACAGTGATTCTGCAAGAAGATCAGATTCAGCCCTTGCATAGCCCTTCCCTTTATGGTCTGATTTTTTAAATTTTTTAAAAATTTTGCTGTACACTTCAGCTCCCTTTGATACACATAAAACTTTTCTGTAGGTTTAAACCCAAATTGGAAAAGGAAAAAGCTTTTCCCCTTTTAAAATTATTCCCTTAAAAAAATTCATTTTATGGGGCTTATATATAAATCTACTTTTTAAAAATTTAAAAATTGTGGTGAAACTATTTGAGTAGAAAGGGTGTTTTCACAGGGAAAGCTTTTTTGTGCTTTTTTAATGTAGTTTTGGATGTGTTTTTTGGGGCAAAAATTTTAACAGAAATTAAATTTTTTTGCGCTGCACAAAAACGAAACCAAAAAACGCAGCTTTGGGGTTTTTTGGGGAATTTTTTTGGGGGTCATTTTTTGGATGCTTTTTTTTTGTGCAAAAAAGCAAAAACAATTAATCTGTACTTTTTTTTTCTGCCAAAAAAAAAAAACCCCACCCAAAAATGCACCAAAAACTGCCCCAAAGGTGAACGCACCCAACCCTTTTAAACCAGTTAGGGTAACAATGTTAAAGAAAAACAATGGGGCATATTTACTATAGAGATTATGCTCCCAATTGATCTTAAATTCCCTTTAAAAGGGGTGCATTTTTATCCCGACATATTTTATTGCTTATTTTAGACTAGACCTCCCCTTTTAATCGGGAGATGGGGCCAAAAGCCGGGGTCCTGAGACGCTAGAAATCCTTAAGTGGGATAGAGGGAGGAGAATGGCTTAGCTGAAATTAGGTGTGATTTCACAGAAAGAGGAGTGATATTTATAAAACAGTCTGTGTCAAAAATGCTGAACCAACATTCTGGTACAGAAATTTGATGCAAAGTAAGCAAACTAATAGTTGATGTTAAAAAGTTAGACAAGCCCTAAAAAAGGGGATGAATTATCAAATGATAACCCAAATAATTAAGGAAAACTCAAAATTCAGTACAGAAAATTAGAATAATGTGAAAAAGGTCAACATTGTTTACTCATGGTGTCACAGCAAATGTTTCCTAAGCCTTTAAATGGTCCCTCCGTCTAGTTCAATAGGGTACACAATTGTGGGGAAGACTTCTGACTTGACAGTTTTACAGAAGATAGTGATTGACTCCCTCCACAAAGACGGTAAGCCACAAATGGTAATTTTCTAGAGAAGCTGACTGTTCAGAATTTTTGTATCCCCGCATATTAAAGGGAAGTTTTTTGGGGAAAAAAACGTTTTGGGGTAAAAAAAAAAGGTGCTCACAAAAGACAAACCACCCAGTAAAGATAATCACAGGCTGGGCAACCTCCAAAATTTCCACATCAGAAATTTCCCAAACAACAAAATTCAATAAAAACAAAAAAGTTTGAAAACCGTTTCACAAGATAAAATTTAAACCCTTTTATTAAAAAATTTAAAAAAAATTTTAAATTTTGGTCAGACCTATTAAACCCCCCCCTAAAACCCCCTTTACCCCCCCCAAACAACCTATACAAAAAAAGCCCTACCTACCAAAAAGAGTAAGCCCCCTATGGGACGACCCCAACAGGAACCTATCTTCCCTGGGAAAACCCCCTATTACACCCAAACTTTAAATAACGCAAAAGGAAACATGAAAGATAATTTAAAACAAAAAACCAAAAAATAAGACATCCAACGAAAAAGGGAACAAAAAGTAAAATTAGTGAACAAAGCCCAAACATAAAAAACCTAAACCCAAAGCCGACGTTTTTTCCCTCCTCTATGTCAGGTTTCATCGGGGCTACTACTTACAAAAACACAATCATTTTATAAAATGTAAAATTTCCCAAAAAATGCATGTCATTCTCCAACAAAGATCCCCTAAATAACATTGATATGCTCACTAATAATAACATAGATATAGTAACATTGGTGGAGGTATATTCCCCCACCCAACGGGCTAACAAACTGGATTGATCAAACCAACCCAATAAACCTTGATATCCCAAACAATACAGGGAAAAAATACAGCAAAATCCCTTTTGTAAAGTATTTTTAAAAATTGCTTGTCTAAGACTAAAATCCTAAATTCACATCAAGTTTTTTTTCCATCATGGCTTCTGAAAAGTACCTCCAGTTTTTCTGGGGTGGGGAAGATTTCTGATATCCACCCTACCCCCTTTATAAACATCTTCCCCCCAAAATTCACTCCAATTAGGGTTTAATAAGTCTACCAAATTTAATATTTTATCTATTTAGAATTTAAAAGGGTTTAAATTTTTTTTCTTGTCAAAGCGATTTTTATTTTTTTTGTGTTATTGAAAAAAAAGATGCATAAGAAACAGGGAGACTGCACCCCTTTAAAGGGTTCTCAAGAAAAAGGCCCCTTTAGGAATTTGGAAGAAAAATTACAAGGGGTTGGACTAAAGGCTGGACTAGTTTTCTTCAAGAGTCCCCTCGCACCACTAAGTAAACCAGGACATGGGGTGCCAATTTTCCTTTTGTTGGGCCCCTCAAAGACCCAGAGACCAGGGGTTTAAGGGGATAAAGGACTGTACTGATGCTCAGCACTTTCCCAAAATCCGTGTTTTTTGGGAAAAAAATGAAATTTTTTTATTTTTTTTTGGGGAAACAAGGTCCCAGAACTGGAGGAGGATTTTTAGAGATCCCCAATCCATGTTGCTTGAGGTCCATTTTGGGGAAATTTTCCCCATCAGTGATGGGTTTTGGGGGGCCATAACATCTCCCGGGCTTGGGTTTACGGCTCATATCAAATCCCAAAGGGTTTGCTCACCCCATCTAATAAAGGGAAAAAGAAAGCACTTCATGCCCCCCCCTGCGGCAAGCTTTATGGAGATGCTGGGTTTAAATTTCTAGCAGACTTTTACAAAACCCGCCCAAAACTGCCCAAAAATAAAAATACCCGGTTTAAAAAACCCCTGGTTTAACACCGTGCTTGATTAGCCACAAACTTGGGCCCACCCCAAACCCATATAAGGAAAACAAAGGGGGATTGTCCCAAAAAAAGATGAAGACCTCAGAGCAAACAATGTTAACAAATTTAAAAGGGAACCTGGCTTCAAAAACACCTCCGAAGTACCACAGGGTGATCATCTTTCAAGCCCTTTCCCCCAATTTATGCAGGGAATTAAAGCAAAAGGGGGCCCTGACAAATATTGAAACAAAACAGTACAGACCTTTCCCGTAGGCCACATTTTTAATGGTTTTTATACCCCTTTTTTAATTTTTTGAAATCCTGGGAAATTTGGGTTTTTCATTATCGGGAAGCCTAATTTTTACAAACTTGAAAAAAGGGGAATATTCATCCCGCACTACAAAATTTTTTTTACATTTTTCCCCCTAAACGCACTTTTTTGAAAAAAATCATGTTAAAAAAATGATTAAAAACAAGTTAAAGGGCACAAAACATGACCTCCCAATTTTAAGCGTTTTGAGCCTGAAATGAACAGCTCTAAATCGTAAATAGATCTGATTAAAAACTGTTTTTTTAAACCCGAATTTTTTTTAATAAAGGCATTTTTTTCCCAAAAAAAGAATTTTGGGGTGCTTGAGAATAAATTTAAACCTTTTTCAAATTCTGTGCAATCCATCCCTTTAGCCGGATGGGCGGGATCCTTCCGAGCGCCGTATTTGGGGATAGTTCCGGCCAAATATTCAAATTTTTATGACGGGCAAAATATGGTGAGCTGATGGAATTGTAAAGTTTTTTTCATTATCATAATTTTTTCCACATTAAAATAAAAAAAATGCCCTTAAAGGGATAAACACTCTGTTTGGGAATTTAATCTATTCAATACAAGGTTTTCTCTATTACATTTGAATTACAGGCATAAATAACCTTTTTGATTATATTTTCTGAGATGCACTAAATACTTAAAACTTCCTAGTCAAAATCCATACCCGTTTATCTTTTTGACAGAAAGTAAATTGCCCCCCTTTAAAGTTTTTAAATTTTTTATTTTGGGGCTGGGAAGCTCCCAATTTTTTATAAATGTTGTATCTAAAACTAAATTTTTTTATACTTTATTTCCTTGAAAAAAAAAAGGGCTTGCTACGCCCATACCGGTAGGAAAATTTGTCATGTATCGAACCCTCAAAGTGGATAGGACAATCTGATGCAATGTCACAGCTTTCCAAGGGTAAAAGGGGGTTCTTTCCCTTTAGGCTCCCCTAAAAGACTACCCATGTAACAAATGGGGTTAAAGTGCTTGTCCGCCCCCCCCTTTCTTTTTTTTCTCGTTTAAAAAGTAATTTAATTTTTTTTTGATCTTTGGCATTTGAAACTGCTAGAAAATAGCAAATAAAATCACATAAAACAGTGCCAACCAGGAGTAAATACAATAGAAATTTAGGAGCCATTTATGTAATAAAGGGAGCCAGATAAACATCAAATTTTGGGCCAAAATGGGGCCCCCCCCTTATATTTGGTTTTTTAAAAGGGGCAGATTTTTAAACTGGGGGTTGTTTTGGCGCAAAACCAAATTTTTGGGGGGCCCATGCTAACAATGGCCCCTTTTCTTTCTCTGCTACAAGATCCACCATTAAATTTCTTAAATTTTCATTTATTTTATACCTTACATGTAGTAAAATGAAATAAGAAGGGTTATTTTAAATAACAGGGGGGCCATCTTACATTTGGCTTCGCTTTTTTGCCCTTTGGGGCTGTAGGTGTTCTCCCTTTTGGAATTGTTTTACGCATCAATATCATACTATGACAATAGTGTTTAGGTCAAAACATAGTTTGTAAGACCCAAAAAAACAAAGTCCCCTCCACATGCCAATTTAACCCTACAAAAGTTTGATCGAAAGAGTAAGAAACAGTAGAACTTCTAAAAATTTTTAAACTCAAACCCTTCCCCAACCCATTTTACTTCTCTTCGAGAAAAAATTTCTATTTTTGGAAAACCCTTTTTTCATTTTTTTTTTCTTGCTTTCTGCCCCTTCTGGCAGCAATCCAATCACCTTTCTGCACTTTTTTTTCCCAAACCAATCATGAAAGAGCACAGAAAAAGTCAAAAACTCATCGCGAGGTTGGGGCTCTCTTTGGCTGCTAAAATTACATGACCTTTTTAAAATAAAATTTTCACTGAAATTGCCTTGTGAACAACATTTTCGCTCCCTCCTTTTAAAAAACCGGGGAAACAGTCGTTTTTAAGTTATTACAACATTTTCCTCCCAAAACATTAATATTAGGATTTTGGTATCCCGGGCTGCTTTTCCTTTTCCCAAAAACCCAAAAACATTTTTTTTTTTTTTTTTGGGCAAAATTTACGGGGCTCACATAATGCCTAACTCTCATATAAAGTAACACACTATGGCTTGCAGGACGAGCTCCCCTTTTGATTGCAGTTTTCCCCCTGGTCCAATTTCCCTTGTATTTCGCTTTCCTTCCTTTTTTCTGTGATTTCAGTCCCCAGTCCCCAGGACCCATAAAAAGCAGAAAATCAAAGGGAAACCACCGAGGAAAATTTTGAAGCCCTTTTTCTTTTTTTATTTTAATACAAAACGGGCAAGGGGAAAACATAGCACAACATTTTGCTGCTGTTTTTCCCTCTGCACGTTTTTTCTTTTAAAAAAAGAAGAAAAAAAAAAAAAAACTTTACAATTTCCCACGGGTGGGTTACCTTATTTTTTCTCTCTTTTTCATGGGTATAAATATTTTAAATGCTTTAATTTTCAAATTCCCTACTCAGGCCCAAAAATTCAGTTTTAAATTTTAACCCTTTTGGGGGGGTTTAAATAATTGTAAAAACCCCACAAATCCCCAAATCTCCTATTGTCAAAGGGGCTTTTGGGCCTCTCATATGCAGGGGGCCCCGTAGCAGAAACTACCCCCGGCCCCCCCCTATAGATACGCCCCGCTTGCAAAACTGTTCCACTTTTCAGTTTTGCCATTGAAAAAAAAAGTATTGTAGCCCTCAATTTTTTTCCCGTCCTCTTAAGCCCAAATTTTTTTTCACTTTAAATTTTTCCACTTATCCAGTTTACTGTTATGGGTGGTAAATTCCCAGCTCTCGTCACCTTATAGGTTTAAAAAAAAAAACCAAAACATCCCCCACAGACTTTAAAAGGGGTTTTAAAATTTGCTTTCAAATAGAATTTGAACCAAACTCAAAAAAAGTTTGGGGGTTCTAATCAAACTAGAACTTTTAAATGTTTACTTAACATTTCCCTACAAACCCTATGAGGTAAATCAATTGTTTTCCCTTTTAGGAAAAAATTCCCTCTCGACATCAAATTTGGGAATCCCGAATAAATCCCCTTTTCAAACACCCCTTCTCCAGAATCCAAATCACTATTTAAATTTTTATATTATTAAAAACCTAGAAAAGCATCCCAAACCTTTTTTAACTCTGGAGTAAATTTACCAAGACAAGTTTTCCCCGGGAGAATTTTCCCCATTTCCCCCCCTATCTTACAGAAAAAAAAATCCTATTTACGTTTTTGTAAAAAACTAAAAATTTTTCCCCGGACAAAAGAGGATTTCCCAAAAATTTGCATTCCGTCCTAGGGCCCGATCAATTTTTAAAGACCCTTTTTTCTATTTAAAAATCTATATTACTCTTTTTTTTTTGTTTTTAGTTTATTGAAGGGATCTTTTTCTTTAAACAAAATAATAATATTTTTGACAATATTTCTGGATATTGTAGTTAGAGATGGGCGTAGTTCTCAAAAATTCGATTCGGTGACGCCAAATTTCCCGACAAAATGTGTTTCGGTCCGAATTACTTTGGGACGAATCGCGTTAAAAAACAGCTATTTCCAGGCTGCACAGAGCCTGCAGGGTGCTGTAGAACGTTGTCCATGCTTAAATATCAGAGGACTTGGTTTGGTCTTCATACAATGTTTGTTTTTTTAGATGACACGCATATGACTGCCGCCGCCTTAGAATCGCTTCACTATAAAATTCCCGGCACTTAAATGGCAAAACTGACAGAGAGTGGAGTCACAGCGACACAGAAATGAGGTCAGACGTGGCACAATGACACAGTGGGGAGCACGGCAGCAGCCACAGCAGCAGCATGAGTCAGACGTGCACAATGACTTCTGGGGGTGCAAAACAAATAGGCCACAGAGTGGCACAATGACGAGAGGGGAGGCCACGGCAGCAGCACATGAGGTCAGACAGTGGCACAATGACACAGTGGGGAGGTTACGCAGATGCCACAGCAGCACATGATGTCAACAGTGGCACAATGACATTCGGGAGTGGCAAAAACGGGAGAAAGGCCACAAGTGGCACAATGACAGAGAGTGGAGGTCACGGAGCAGCACCCATGAGTCAGACTGTGGCAAAATGACACTGTTTGGTGGTTACGGCAGATGCCACAGCAGCAGCATGAGTCAGACAGTGGCACATGACATTCTGGAGGTGGCAAAAACAGGAGTGGGCCACAGAGTGGCACAATGGACACAGTGTGTAGGTTACGGCAGCAGCCACAGCAGCAGCATAGGTCAGACAGTGACACAATTACATTCTGGATGGCAAAAACAGGATAGCCACAAAAGTGGCACAATGACAGAGATGGAGGTGACGGCAGCAGCAGCATGAGGTTAACAGTACACAATGACATTCGGGAGGTGCAAAAACAAGAGTAGGCCACAGAGGGGGCACAATGACAGAGACTGGGGGTCACGGCAGCAGCAGCATGAGTCAAGAGTGGCACAATGACACAGTGGTGGGTTACGCAGCACCCCACAGCACAGCATGAGGTCAGACAGTGGCACAATGACATTCTGGAGTGGCAAAACAGTATAGGCCAACAAGTGGCACAATGACAGAAGTGGGGGTCACGCAGCAGCAGCATGGGGTCAGAGAGTGGCACAATGACACAGTGTGGAGGCACGCAGCAGCCACAGCAGCAGCATGAGGTCAACAGTGCACAATGACATTCTGGAGTGGCAAAAACAGGAGTAGTCACAGATGGCACAATGACACAGTGTGTGGGTTACGGCAGCAGCCACAGCAGCAGCATGAGGTCAGACAGTGGCACAATGACATTCTGGAGGTGGCAAAAACAGAGTAGGCCACAGAGTGGCACAATGACAGAGATGGAAGGTCACGGCAGCACAGCATGAGGTCAGAGAGTGGCACAATGAAACAGTGTGGAGGCACGGCAGCAGCCACAGCACAGCATTAGGCAGACAGTGGCACAATGACATTCTAGAGGTGCAAAAACGGAGTAGGCCACAGAGTGGCACAATGACAAGAGTGGAGGTCATGGAAAGCAGCAGCATGAGGTCAGACAGGGGCACAAGGGACACAGTGGGGATGGCACGGCAGCAGCCACAGCAGCAGCATGAGGTCAGACAGTGGCACAATGACATTCTGGAGGTGAAAAAAATGGGAGTGGGCCACGAGTGCACAAGGGACACAGTGTGGAGGGAAAGGCAACAGCCACAGCAGCAGCATGAGGTCAGACTGTGGCACAATGACATTCTGGAGGTGGCAAAAACAGAATTAGACCACAGAGTGGCACAATGACAGAGAGTGGAGGTCACGGCAGCAGCAGCATGAGGTCAGAGAGTGGCACAATAAACACATGGGAGGCACGGCAGAAGCCACAGCACAGCATGAGGTCAGACAGTGGCACAATGAAATTTTTGGAGTGGCAAAAATAGGAGTATGCCACAGAGTGGCACAATGACACAGTGTGGAGGGCAAGGCAGCAGCCACAGCAGAAGCAGCATGAGGTCAGAGAGTGGCACAATGACAGAGTGTGGAGGTGGGTGGCAATACCAGTCCCTGGTAAAGATGGTGGTGCAGATGGAGAAACTGTCAGCAGATGTGTGGCACAGCGGTGGCGGCATCAGAATAGGGGCTGGGGCAGGTATTTTGAACCCAGACTCATTTCTCAAAAGTTTGGGTGAGGCGTCATGACTGATGAAAATCTGACGCCTAAGGCATTGGTGTGTGGAAATCCTGGCCGATCCAAGCCTGATTCATCTTGAAAAAGGGTCATCGTTCCACATTTCCCGTGGACAAGCGGGTCTCCTTGGGTAACAAGGGCCCCTGCTGCACTGAACACCCGCTCTGATGCCACACTACTGCTGGCAGGACACTTCTCCACTGCAAACTCGGCAAGTTGCGGCCACACACCAGTTTGGCTATCCATACACCAGTGGATCTTCTAACTGGGTGGCAGAGTGCTGTCCAGGTAGGCCACCACCTGTTGGTTCAGGTCTCTCCAGGTCCTGCTGCTGCGTTGGTGACTGTCCTCCTCACTAGGCGGGGGAAGGAAGCTGCTCAACCGTGACTCCAGACTGAGGGTGCTGCTGATGGAGCTGGTATTTGCTCCTACCCACCCCACCTTCCCCCAGCAGCCGCGGCAGTAGTATGTGAGAGCTGAAGAACCCCCGTCAACCTGTCAGGGGAGGAGATGCCGCACATAGGAAGTGGCCAACTGACTTACGGAGGATTTCCCTATAGTATTTTAAGTTTGTCCTCCCCTCTCAGCAGCTGGGAAAAAGGCTCCCATCTTGGCCCGGGTAGCGAGGGTCCAATAGGGTGGAGAGCCAGAAGTCATCCCTCTGCGGATGCTGACTATTCGGCTGTCACTAGCCAGGCAAATCAGCATGCTGGGGGCCATCGCACAAGTGACTCCAAGGGGCTCCCTGCCTCCACTTCACTGTAAAACTGCCACGGTGCTTGCGGGTCATCTGCCTCGTCTTCCTCATCTCCATCTACCTCCTCCAGCGCTCCTGCTCCTCCTCTCTTGTCACCTGTGTAAAAAATCCACTCATTTCACCAGACAATGCTTCTGCTCCAATGAAGCAGTGGAATGACGTTATTCATCCCGTAGTCCTGGCGACTGTCAAATAACATCGCCTCCTCGAATGGCCTCAGCAAACGCAGGTGTCACACATGAGCTGCCACTGGCTGCATTAAAGTTACACAGGAAAGTACTCCTTCTGCCTGGATCATCAAAAATCGTTAATGGGCCTTTCTCTGTTCATACAGTCCCGGGCCAAAAATGTCAGGCTGGGAAATTCCAACGGGTGGAAACATCGCATATCAGAGTGGTTGGGGGAGGTCGTTCTGCCCCCTGCAACTCGAGGAGGGAGTTCCTGGCTTTGTAGAATGGATGAAGTGCATGCACAGTTTTCCTGCCATTTTCAGAATCTTTTGAAAATCGGTGGAAGACTTCAGAACCTTTTCACAACCAGATAAAAACGTGCACCATGCAGGGCGCATGGACCATCCCTCCTCGGTTTCAGCCGTGGACCCATGTTACCCCATTGTCCGTCACCATGGTTCCAATTTGCAGTTGGCGCGGGGAAAGCCACACATCGATGTTCTTGCTGCATGACGCAGACAGTTCCTCCCCTGTGTGACTTCGTTCGCCGAGGGAAGCCAGGTGTAGAACTGCGTACACCGCTGTGCCCCTACACATGTGGTATGATGGAGCATACTTTTGGAGGCTAGATGATGGTGGTGGGGCAGGAGGAGAGGGACATTGGCGCAGGACCGCAGTTTGACAACGGAGGAGAAAGCGGCATCTCCTGTCCAAGTTGTTGGTGTGACTGGGAGGGAAACACATTTACCCAGTGGGCCGTAAAGGGCATGTACTGGCCCTGACCGAGTTACAGCTCCAGACGTCCGTGCTGCCATGCACCTTGGAACAAACCGATAAGCTGAAGGAACTGGCCCACCTTCTGTTCTACATATTTATGAAGTGCTGGTTCTTTCCTTTTTGAAAAGAAATTTCGGGTTTGGGAAATCTCCATCTTGACTCGGCACAAACCATTAGTTCTCTGAACGGTGCAGAGTCCACCATTTGGAAAAGGGAGGGACTGCAGTACCAACAACTTGAACCGGAGCACAGGCAGTTTCTGCACCTTAGGTGGGGTGGACGCATACGTTGTCTCTTTGCAATCGCCTCGCTGAACGACTGCTGGCGCCAAGAGTAGCGAGGAGCAGAGCAATCTGGACCGGGAGATGATGTCAAAGAGAAACAGCCCCTTCTGCAGAGGTGGTGGGGCCTTTACTGGGTGCTGTTGCTGCGGCGGCAGGATGGACCACCACATCTGACCACGTTTCTCCAGGCCACCGGATGGTAATGCTCATGTGTTGATGCAGGGCCTGGTGCCAACGTTAGCTCCCTGGCCACACTTCACTTTTGCCCACAGATTCAACATATACCCATATTCGCTCCTCCGGTGTCTTAGCAAAGAACTGCCACACCGCCGAGTACTGATTTTACCGCCAACGCCCCGCACTGAGTGACTACTAAACCCCCGCTGCCTCGCTTTGCCCCTGTGCCGTACTTTCTTGGGCCTGCGAACGGTTTTCTACCCGTGGCCGCTTGCTCCCGACCCACCACTGCTACTCCCCTGCTGACTCACGGCCACACAACCCACTTGCTGGCTGCGCCGCTGCCTGAACGCAACTGAACCCTCTTCTCCTGACGATGATGAAGCCCTTGCTTCAAACCCGGCTCCCAAGTGCAGTCGGCTACATCATCATCGATTTGTGTTTCATCGTCACTGCTTTCCTCATCAACCAGTCTTGGTATGCAGAGGTGACCCCACAACATGACCTCCCATGCCACTCTCCACATCTATACTTTGCCGCCCACTGCAAGAAGCAGGGATATTGGCCCCATTTCTTCACTGCCAAGTAGCTGCTGACTGCCCTCCTCAAATTGTTTATCCTCGCTATATAGTGGCGCTGACACAACCAAAATATAGATCTCTGGCTGAGGGGACCGGGTGGACAGAGGCGGTTGAGACAGGTGAGGGCCGTGGACCCGCTCCAGGGCCATGCCAACTAAGGTTTGTTCTGACTTCCCACCGACTCTTGGCTGGGGGTTTTCAATGTCATCTGGGAGGAAGTGGATGACCTAGTCACCCAATCAAGAACCCTTGGGTTGCTGGGCAGCACACGGCCGCTAGATACACCGCAGTTCTGGCCTCACCGAGTGACCCCTGCTGCAACGTCCCCTTCTGTGCTGCGACCTGGGCCTGTTCCGGGAATGTTGTGCCACTGCCACTCGCAGTGAAGAGCCCCGCCACCTCTCTGTCGACATACTGTTTGTTCTAAAATATACAGACACTGTTTGATAAGATATCTGTATATGATAAATACACACCCTGTATTTGACTCCAAATGAACCAACTAACAAGCTTGGGTAACCCTTGGATATAAGTTGCGCTCCACAAATTGCCAGGAAAAATTTACTTGTATGTTTCCGTTAAAAAACACTGTATATTTTACTGAATATAAAAGCAAAACAGCTTAATTAACCTTCGGTTGTGATTATGCTTGGCAAAATGTCTTTTTTGGCGGTGAAAAAGAACGTTTTTTTTAGTGACCACAACAGCAAACAACGCTTAATTAACCCCTTGAACTAAATTTTCGCAAAAGAAATAGACAACCAAAAATTACCAGCTTTGTACGTCAAAATGGCGTGTATTTTACGTACACAACAACAAAAAACTTTTAATTAACCTTTCGCTGTGAATTATGCTACAGGCAAAATGTCTTTTTTGGGGGTGAAAAAGAACGTTTTTTTTAGTGACCACAACACAGAACAACGCTTAATTAACCCCTTGATCTAAATTGCGCAAAAAAATGACAACCAAAAATTACCAGCTTTGTAGCGTGCTAAAATGCGTGTATTTTACGGGACACAACAACAAAAAACTTTTAATTAACCTTCGGTTGTGAATTATGCTACAGCAAAATGTCTTTTTTGGCACTGAAAAAGAACGTTTCTTTTAGTGACCACAACAGCAAACACCTTAATTAACCCCTTGATCTAAATTGCGCAAAAGAATGAGCAACCAAAAATTAATGGTTTTGGATGTAAAAACGCTGTTTCTTTAAATGAATACAACAGGAACAGCTTAGATAACCCTTGGATATTCAATGTTCACAGATAGCATTAAAATGTATATGCAGCTGCATTGGGCGCACACTGGACTTCAGTTCCAATACCCCACAAATCAAATTAAACGTAAGAGAAGCGTCTCTGAGACAAGCTGTGACACCCCCAAAAATCGCTGTATAAAAATGATTTTTTTTAAATATCAGCTATCATAAGCAGCCGCGGCAGCACCTTCCCTACTCATGCATGAAGCGGTATAGCTCCCACGTCGCGCCCCCGACCCTTTTATATGCGTGACGTCACAGAATCCCGCCGGTCTCTGATTGGCTTCATCTCTGCACATGTCATGCAGCTATGCCCCTTTTTCCTCCCAGAGTTCTTTGCCCCATGTAACGCCATGTGCCCGCAGCCATTTTATCAATCCAAAACACGCTTCGTTCCCGCAAATTACCCCAAACTTCGACTTCGTTCAGAACCGAAGTTTTCCTGATATTCTAAACCAAGTCCACTTCGTTAGAATCAATTCGCCCATCTCTAATTGTAGTCCACCTTTATCTTTTCTTATTTTTGTTGCCTGCCTTTGAACCTATTCAAGCTCTACAATGATTTTCTTGTTCACACATGCCAAAAACTATCATTGGGCCTCATTTATGAAAACTGTTTAAGCGTTAGACTGTCCTTATTGTTTATAGCAACCAGAGCTCAACTTTCATTTTTCCAGAGCAGTGAAAAAATGGAACCTAAGGTCTGATTGATTGCTATGGGCAACAGCAAAAGTCTTATGGTTAGAAAATTTTAATAAATGAGGTGTGCATCCCCTTTTTACACACCAAATTATCTTATTTGCCTTAGCAGCAGCTGCCTTGCACTGACTGCTACAGTTAAAGGTGCGTTCTCACCATGTTGTTTCACAGAGCCACAGGCAGCTTCAGACTCACACATCCTGGTTACGCTGTGGGTAAGTCTACAACACTGATTGGCATATCAACTCTGCTATTCCTAGCTATTTCTGTTGCAGTGACATCAGTGCTGGAGGTTTGTAAACTATAGTGCACAAAGATACAGAGCTCTAAGGGTCAAAAATTGCCATTAACTTAGATAAACACCCAACTGTGCTAGAGATAAGACTCAGAAAGGAGTGACTCACCATGGTCAGAAAGCAGCTTAGAGCAATTAGATAAGAGAAAGAGCAGGGAGTGGTGGTCAGTAATTAAGATAAATTTGTGTATAGTAGCAGTTGATAAAATCTTTCTCTCCTAAACAAAGAAAAATCAGAACAGCAAAGTCTTCATTTACCTTTCCCCACATGTTAAAAGCTAATCATTGTAGTCAGAAAACCCCTTTAAGTTTACTGTCAACTAAGATTCCCAAGTCCTATTTCATATCAGTTTTACTCTGAGTTTTACTATTTTAGAAATAATCATGGAATGGATTTTCTCTACCTATGTGCATAACCTTGCATTTATCAGTATTCAACCTCACCTGCCACTTCTCTGTCCAGGCCTCCATCTTATCCAGATTCATTTTGAATAGTGCATTATTCTCCATTGTGTTCATTACATTACAAAGT
This sequence comes from Phyllomedusa bahiana, assembly GCA_025379985.1. Classification (NCBI taxonomy): domain Eukaryota; kingdom Metazoa; phylum Chordata; class Amphibia; order Anura; family Hylidae; genus Phyllomedusa; species Phyllomedusa bahiana. Next base: position 15,437 of record JAODAL010063097.1, read on the forward strand.
TTAGTATCATCTGCAAAGATTGACATTCTACTGTGCAATCACTATGCAAGGTCATTCATATACACATCAAAGAAGATAGGGCCCAATACTGAACTATATAGTACCCCACTAGTAACAGGGATCCAGTCCAAGTATGTATCATTAATCACTACCCTTTGTTTTCTGTCAGCCAGTTACTTACCCACTTGCAAACATTTTCCCCCAGTCCAAGCATTCTCATTTTACTTACCAATCTTTTATGTGGCACCGTATCAAATGCTTTAGAAAAATCAAGGTATATGATATCCAGTGCTTCACTCTGATCCAGTCTAGAACCCGCTCATAGAAGCTGATGAGATTAGTCTGACAGAAACGAAACATAATAATTAGAGATGGGCGAATTTCTCAAAAATTCGATTCGGTCACTTCGCCGAATTTTCCGACAAAAATAAATTCTGTCCGAATTACTTCGGCACGGATCGCGTTAAAAAGCAGCTATTTCCAGGCTACACAGAGCCTGCAGGGTGCTGTAGAACATTGTGCCATGCTTAAATATGCAGAGGGAGCTTGGTTGGTCTTCATACAATGTTGTGTTTTAGTATGACACGCAGATGACTGCCGCCGCTCTTAGAATCGCTTCACTATAAAATTCCCTGGGCACTTAAGAGGGCAAAAGTGACCAAAAAACTGAAGGTGAAATGAAACCCGTTTAAAGTCATGCCAGTAAAAGCTGGGAAAAAAACACCCCTGAGAGTCGGTGGGCAAAATTAGTGACAGATTTGGGGAGGGGACGGAGGCAGCCACAGCAGCATGGGTCAGGCAGTGGCACAAGGGACATTTGGAGGTGGAAAAACCCCGGGGGAAGGGCCCCCAGAGGGGCCCAACAATGATGAGAGCGGAGGTCACGGCGGCCGGTTTGAGGTCAGGAAATTGGCACAAGGGACTTTGGAGCGGCAAAAAGTTTTTTGGCCCAGGTGGCACAATAAACAGTGTGGGGGTTTCCAGGGACAAAAGCGATGAGATCAGGCAGTGGAACAATGAATTTGGGGGGAAAAACGGTATTACCCCACGAGTGGCAAAATGTTTAACATTTGGGGGAGGTAACGACAAAAGCAGCATAAAGATCAGGCAGTGGGCACAATGACTTTCGGGAGGGGGGAAAAACAGTATTAGGAAACCAGAGTGGCAAAAATCACAAGTGTGGGGGGTCAGGGCAGCGCAGTATGGGTCAGGCGGGGCACAATGACATTCGGAGGGGGCCCAAAACAGTATTAGGCCACGAGTGGCACAATCAAACGGGTGTGGGGGTCACGGCGGAGCAGTATGAGTTTAAGGAGGGGCACAAGGGACATTCTGGAGGCGGCAAAACAGTATTGGGCCCACAGAGGGACAATCACACAGTTGTGGAGGTACGACAGCAGCAGCATGAGTTTCAGGAAGTGGCAAAATTGACATTTGGAGGTGGCAAAACAGGGGGAAACCCAAACGAATGGACAAGGGACTAAAAAGGGGGGAGGAAAACGGCGGCGCAGCAGGGAGGTAAAGGCAGGGGCAAAATGCCCACAGTGTGGGGGGCCCCCGGCAGGAGCACAGCGCGCATGGGTCAGAGAGTGGCCCCAAGGGAACTTTTCTGGAGGTGGCAAAAACAGGGGGAAAGCCACAGAGGGGGCCACAATGACTGAGAGGGGAAAGGTCAGGGCCCGGCAGCGCTGAGGCCCAGGCAGTGGCAAAATGACACAGTGTGGATGTCAGGGAAAACAGCAAAAGCGAGCAGCATGGGGGTCATAGGTGGCCCAATGACAGAGGGTTGAGGTGGGTGGCAATCCCAGCCCCGGGAAAAGATGGTGGTAGGCAGGGGGAAAAAACGGGTCAGAGATGTAGGGCAAGGGGGGGGCCCGGCATCAGAATAGGGTGAGGCGGGTAGTTTGAACCCGGGATGACGACTAAGGCATTGGTGTGTGGAAAATTTTGGCCCATCCCGCCTGATTCATCTTGACAAAGGTCGTCGTTTAAAATTTCCCCTGGACAAGTGGGTTCTCCCTTGGGGGAACGATGACCCCCCCCGCACTGAAAAACCCGCTTGATTTCCCACTAAAGGCCGGGCAGGAATGCTTCCCCCACTTTCAAACTCGGGAAGTTGCCGGCCACAATCCAGTTTGGGGCCAGTAGTCCAGGGATTTTTTAAATGAGGGGGCAGAAATGCTGTCCCGTAGGCTTTCAACCTGTTGGTTCAGGGAATGCCCCCGGGGCCTGCTTGTGCTGCTGGCGCTGCCCCCCTTTACTAGGGGGTGAAGGGGAAGGTTAAACAGTACTTTCCCGACTTAGGTTTTTTACTGATGGAGCTGGTTTTGCTTTCCCACCCCCCACCTTCCCCCCGCAGCCGTGGCGTTGTACGTGAGCGCTGAGGTTTCCCCCCCCGGGCCCGATTGGGCAGAGGAGGGACCCATGCCCCACATAGGAAAGGGGCCCAAAGGGGTTACGGAGGGTTTCCCCTTTGGGTTTTGGTTTTTTTCCCCCTTTAATAGCTGGGAAAAGGCTCCCCTTTTGGGCCACTGGCTGGGCATCAAAGTTACACAGGGGGGTACTTCTGTCTAAGGATCATCAAAAAATTTATTAATGGTCCAACATGGGGCGGCTGGAATTCCAGGGGGTTTGGAAACATTGCATATAAAAGTGTGTTGGGGGGGGCCGTTCTGCTGCGCAGTGGGAGGGGGTTTTTCCTGGTTTTTGTACGAATGGTTATAGTGCATGCACATTTTTTTGGGCCCATTTTCAGAATGTTCTGAAGACCCGGTGGAAGCCCCTTCAGGAACCTTTTCACAACCAGATTAAAACAGTGAGCCATGCAGGGGCTTGGACCATCCCTCCTGGGTTTTGCAGCCCCGGGACACATTTCCCCATTGTCCGTCACCATGGTTCCATTTGAAAGGTTGGCGCGGGGGAAAAGGGCCACCTTGGGATTTCTTTGTGCAGGGACGGGGGGCAGTTCCTCCCCTTGTGATTCTTGCCGAGGCAAGCCAGGTTTTTGAAACTGCGTGACCCCGTTTGTGCCCTAACTTGTGGTATGATGGGCGTACTTGTGGGGGGCTAAAATTGATGGTGGGGGGTGAAAGGAAAGGAGGAGGGGAAAATTGGGAAGGTGCAGCAGTTTGACAACGTGGAGGGGGAAAGGGGGCGTCCCCCTGCCCAAGTTGTTGGTGGTCTGGGCTGGAAGCAAATTCCCCCGTGGGCCTTTAAAAGGACATTTTAGGGACTGACCGTATTTACAGCTCCAGCGTAAATTTCTGCCGTGCACCTTGGAAAAAAAACCCGATAAGCTAAAGGGGCTGACCCAAACCCTTTTGTTCTAATATTTATGAAGTGTGGTACTGCCTTTTTGGAAAAGAAATTTTCGGCTTGGGGAAAATCTCCATCTCGGTCGGCCCCAAACCAAATTTGGGTTCCCCTTTAATGGTGCGAGTCCACCATTTGGGAAAAAGGGAAGGGGGGTGCAAAAACCAACAACTAGGCAGGGGGGACGGGAGTGCTGCCCCCTTTGGATGGTTGGACGCATAATGTTGTCTCTTTGGGAAACCCCCCGGGTGAACGACTGCTGGCGCCTTTAGTAGCGAGGAGCAGGGCATTGGACCGGGAGTGTGTCCCAAAGGGGAAAAAAAAGGGTCCCCCTTTTGGAGGTGGTGGGGGGCCTTGACTGGTGCAAAGGGCATGGTGCCCCCTGGGGGTGCTGCTGCTGTGTTGCTGCCCGGGGGCAGGATGGACCACCACAAACTAGCCCGTTTTTTCCCCAAAAGGGTTAAATTTAAAAATTTGGACATGAATTGGCTACGGGGAAAAAAGTTTATTTTTTGGGGTTGAAAAAAGGCGGTTTATTTTTGTCAGCCCCCCAGCAAAAAAACGCCTCATTAACCCCTGGGTGTAATTTTCGCCAAAACAATTTAGCCGCAAAAATAGTAGTTTGGAGCTGTTACAATTGGGTGTTTTTCTACGCCACAC
>JAODAL010063098.1:0-19408 GCA_025379985.1 Phyllomedusa bahiana
AAAGCGAGTGGAAAAGTTCTTCCTCACATCCCCCCAAATTAACATCCCCCAACCCACATACAAACACCATTAGAACATGCTTTGCTCTCGACCGGTACCCGGGCAGCATTGGCGGCGACACTGAAATAACCCCTTTCTACCATGCCAACCTTACAAGACGTTATCAAACGACTGACAGAAGTGGAGGTGGTTCCAGTGTCCTCACTCCCCCCCCCCCCCGTATAGCCCTTTATTCCTCACCTGATGTGTGTGTAGCCCCAATAAAATCTTTACTATTATAAAGGCAAAACTGCGATAAACCCCCTTTACCCCCCAGCTAGAGGAGTCAATCCCGACCCACTAACAAGTCCTAGGACCTGGGACGACGATCCGGATCTCAACGCAAACGGAAAAACTACACCAGAGACTCTATCAATTCACGGGGACCACCGCTCGGACTCTATCCCTAGCAATAACCGTACAGGGGCCCTGACTGATCACTTGGTTTTTCTGTTTAATCCATACTCCTGAGCAGAAACAATTTTTTATGTAGTACCGGCATTGAAAGTATACTTCCCTATCCCATGCACCCCTCTTCCCCCCTCCACACACCCTCCTTTCCCCCCCCCCCCCCCCCCATCCCCATTTTAACAATATTTTTTGTTTTAAAATTTGAAAATGAAAAAAAACAGTTGGAAAAAAAAAAATCACTTCAGGAATTCTTTTTTATCGGGTCAGGTAACATAAAGGATGACTTTATGTTTTTGGCCCCCAGACAAAATTTTTATCTCGGCATCAGTAGTGTAAACCCGACGATTTAGCCCCATTTTTACTGAAGGTCATAAATCAGGCGTTTTTCTAGCCCCAAAAAACATCACTCAGGTAAACCCCTTTTAACTTTTATCGCGTTCCAGCGTAATGCGCCCGTTTTTCCGTCCTCCCCCTCATAAATGTGTAGAATATACGGTTGTGGTGCAACACACCCCAAAATCCCCCCAATCTCAGGGGTATTACAAAGTGTGTAACGCCCAATAACGCGCCAATTTGGGGGGCCTGATTTAAATCATAAAACGGGGTGCGCCCGAAGTGGGTTTTAAAAAAACCAAATACGATGAGTCCCTTTTTCATGTCCCCAAAGGTTCTAAAGATGTTTTAATGGCGGGAAAATGTAGGTGTTGGGTGTCTATCGATCTCCAATATCTTTAACTACTATTGGGCAGATCACCTCCGTTGATTATCTGCATGGTCCACTCTGCGTGCATACCCAAAGTGGATGGAGATTGAGAAACTATGGCTCGCTCCAATGCATTCTTATGGCATTCACGACCTACTTTTCCCCGGGAAACTTTTTTAACCCATCAAATTTACAAAAATACTGAATTACTGTAGAGATAGTTTCCCTCTTTCATTTGCACACTTTTACTTCTGACTTTTACTTCCGACAAGTTCATCAGGGTTTTTTGCTAGACCATGGCTGGGGCGTGATCTAATCAGGTTTGCAGATATTGCCAGGGCAGGAAAGTTGATTCCGTTTAAGAACCTCCAATGAGACTATGAGATCCCACCTAGGTCTCCGTTTCATTACCTTCAAATTCAGCACTTACTGTTCTCCTTTTATTGCACTATGACAATCTCTATTCCTACTCTCTTTGAGCGCATTTGTACGGGTTAGGAAAGTTTCAACTCTTTAAATTTTTTTACTCTTTGTTTTTATTGGCCATTTGGTAGATCCAAAAAGTTTCATTTTTTCGCTGATTAATGTACATCTGCCCATTCTGAAAAGAGAAAAACCCAAAAAGTAATATTTTGCAAATTCATTTAAAAAAGAAAAAAAGAAATAACACATGGTCATAAGTATTCAGACCCTTTGCTGTGACACTCATATTTAACTCACATGCTGTCCATTTCCTTCTGATCCTCCTTGAGATGGTTCTACACTTTCATTGGAGTCCAGCTGTGTTTAATTAAACTGATTGGACTTGATTAGGAAAGGCACATACCTGTCTATATAAGAGCTCACAGTGCATGTCAGAGCACATGAGTCCTAAGGAACTGCCTAAGGAGCTCAGAGACAGAATTGTGGAAAGTCACAGTTCTGGCCAAGGTTACAAAAAAATTTCTGCAGCACTCAAGGTTCCTAAGAGCACAGTGGCCTCCATAATCCTGAAATGGAAGAAGTTTGGGCCGACCACAGCTCTTCCTCGACCTGGCTGTCCAGCCAAACTAAGCAATCATGGCAGAAGAGCCTTGGTGAGAGAGGTAAAGATGATCTCCAAGATTACTGTGGCTGAGCTCCAGAGATGCAGTAGGGAGATGGGAGAAAGTTCAACAAAGTCAACTGCAGGCCTTCACCAGTCGGGGCTTTATGGCAGAGTGTGCTGACGAAAGCCTCTCCTCAGTGCAAGGCATATGAAAGACATATGAAAAACACATGAAGGACTCCCAGACTATGAGAAAAAATATTCTCAGGTCTGATGGAGACGAAGATTTAACTTTTTGGTGTTAATTCTAAGCGGTATGTGTGGAGAAAACCAGGCACTTCTCATCACCTGCCAAATACAATCCCAACAGTGAAACATGGTGGTGGCAGCATCATGCGATGGGGTGTTTTTCTTCTGCAGGGACATGGCGACTGGTTGCAATTGAAGGAAAGATGAATGCGGCCAAGTACAGAGATATCCTGGATGAAAACCTCTTCCAGAGTGCTCTGGATCTCAGACTGGTCCGAAGGTTCTTTTTCCAAGTCATTGACCCTAAGCACACAGCTAAAACAACAAAGCAGTGGCTTCAGAACAACTGTGTCCATTCTTGACTGGCACAGACAGAGCCCGGATCTAAACCCAATTGAGCATCTCTGGAAAGACTTGAAAATGGCTGCCCACCAACGTTCACCATCCAACCTTAGGGAACTGGAGAGGATCTGCAAGGAAGAATGGCAGAGGATCCCCAAATCCAGGTATGAAAAACTTGTTGCACCATTCCCAAGAAGACTTATGGCTGTACTAGCTCAAAAGGGTGCTACTACTCAATACTGAGCACAGGGTCTGAATACTTAAGACCATGTGATATGTGTTTTTCTTGTTTAATACATTTGCAAAAATATCTACATTTCTGTTTTTTTTTCTTTCAAGATGAGGTACAGAGTGCACATTAATCAGAAAAAAATGAACTTTTTGGATCTTACCAAATGACTGCAATGAAACAAACAGTGAAAAATTTAAAGAGGTCTGAATAAGTCAGGCACCTCCACTAATGGCCTCATCTCTGCAATATATTCCATTCTATCTGATCCTTACCCAGAAAAGGAGATTAAGCATAAATATATGCAGAAATGGAAGGATTACTTGGACAAGTAGATCCCTTACTCGGTCTGACAATATATGTGGTCAGTGGCCGCAAAATCCTCCATATGCACTACATATAAAGAGAACTAAAAAATTCTACTCTTTTGGTATTATACCCTTGATTTACTGCACAAATTGGCTTCTCAGATTTTGGCTATATGCTGGCGCTGCGAACACTCAGTGGGTACCTTACCCCACATCTGGGATTCTCCAATTATGCAGCCTTTTTGGTCTCAAGTCTGGATTCTCCTTGCTAAAATTCTTGGAATTAAAGTTTCTCTTGATCCTCTTGTTTACTTATTAAATGGCCCAGTGAAAGGCCTTTCAAAAACAAATTCCAAACTGATGTTGAATATCCTCACTGCTGCAAGAGGTTTGATAGAGAGATTATGGCGACAGACTCTCCCACCTGTAATTACTGACCTCTATCAGAGGGTTAGAGAGATTAGAAGGCTTGAATTGATGGTTGCATCATTGCATGATAAAATTGATCTTTTTGAAAAGGTAATATCTACATGGGACACTTATTGGCTACTTAATGAACCGATGGTCTTCATTTTTTCTTATCTTCTACCACCCCCACTCCCATCTTCTCCCTTCCCTTATGTTTCTTGCGTCTGTGTCTAAAGTGCCTTTCTTCTTCTGACATAATGACAGATTTACTCCACAAAAGTTTTATTAGAATAGTATTGATACCTTGTTGATGCAATTCAATGTTCTTTTGAGATATTTATCCTGTTCCATCTGTCGCATGCTTGTTGTATCGTTGCTATTCACTGTGCCTTCACCATTTTATTGCCAGACCTGTATTTATTTTTCTAACATATTGGCAAATCTCTCGGTTTTGATTGTTTACATCCTGGAAAAATCTTTCAATAAATTTTCAATAATACAAAAATAATATTCATTTGGTTCTTTTAGAAACCCGACTAGTCAGTGTTAAAATGATTGAGAAAATTTTACTTAAAGTGGTTGTCTCGCTACAAAGATCAGCTTTCAACATGTTGGGAACACTAATTGAAGATGTTTTCCAAATATATTGTGTTGTTCATTCTTTTTTTGTTAAGGAGCTACAAGTGATTTTATCACCTTCTATGCTCTCTCTGGTTCCCCAAGTGACCGACCTGTGTATGTCATCAGTGAGAGCTTGTTTGTTATTTGATCTTTCAGATAAAATAAAGTAATTACTGCTGTTTACTTAAATCTCATGCTGTCAGGACCAGGAAAGCTTCTGAGTTAATCTAATTAGCAGAAGTCTGAATACACAGAGCTCATATGCTAATTACAGACAGCTTGACCAGGAAGTGACAGAGCAAAGCAGCATTATTTCATTCATGCATCCTATGAAACTTTGAGATGAGATAACCCCTTTAATAACTCTTCTTTTAATGCCACGTGTCAAAATCACAAAGAAATTAACATTTAAGTATTTTTCTTACTATTAATAAATATAAAAATATTTTAGTGATTTGTTTTAAATCTCTTTTTAAATCGGCTCTGGATTTCCTACTTTAGTCAATTTTCTTGCCATTAGACAATTTGTAATGAATATCTTGTTGTTCAAATTTGTGCTATTTACATTGTTTAAAAGGAACATCTTATACACTTTTATTTTAATTTTCCTGACTTACAGGTAAGTTGGTAATGATGAATGTGTTTGGTTTTTTATGCTTCTGATGCTGCAGCAATTATTCTAATTAAATGTAACATTTTTCATTGGGTAGACTGGATGGGTTACGGATGAAGGAAAGCATCAGCCCACTGTGTCTACTCTAGAAGCCAGTGTCAAACAGCAATATTTTATGGTCACACAAAAGAAAAAAATGCCAGCTTTTACATATAGCACATCTTAATAATAAATCAAATTTTCTTATTGTTTATTTAAAGGTTCTCTCTTTAAACTTCTGATTGCTATAAGTTACGCATTTTGTGGATTTATGGAGGTGCAGCTTTTTTCTTACAACACGACAATACAATCATTAGAAATGTATAAGAATTTGTATGGTATGTAGTATTCCTTCTTCGTGTTAGGTTTGCAAATCTGGCTCACACACAACTTCTGGAGATGGTAAGAGCGATGGATGTATTTTATTTATTTTTATTATTTCAAAACACTTCTTTTCCTGGCAGGAAATTAAATGTAAATGGCAACAAAATTGGTTGCAACACCTACATCATAAGAAAATGGCAAAAAAATTAGATTTGGCTAAAGCAATGCGAAAAATAATATACATCAATATTGGTACTCAAGCAACAAGAGATTTGGCATACCAACAATAAAATGTGGTGGTAATTTAGTGACTTCTAAAAAGGTTGTCTGGCCTGGAAGCATATTCTAATATACCCTATTACAGTTTTCCGAGTTTGTAGATGTCCCTCATTTAGGACATCCATCAATTAGCAGGGAGAAAAATTCACTACAAAGAGTAATTCTTTCTCAAGAACTCATGAGGTTTGCATATTACACAAATGGACCATCAATTTCCATAGACATCATGTCTCGTCTTTCATGCGGAGGTGCTACAGAACAAGTAAATGGTTGATGCTAGATTATATCGAATTGCTGGTCTTGATGCCGCTTTCCTTTTTCCTAGTTTTCTTTTCTTTTGGAGCTGGAGAAATTACCTCTCAAAAAAAAGAGTACAATAAGATACACTTATTATTGTAATTGCAATTTACAGTAAAAATAATGGTGCACATGTTTTATGCCACATTTATTATGTGTTTAAGACAGTTTCATCTCACAAAAAGGGCTTGGCCTCAGTAAAATGAGCATACCTCCGCAGAAAAGGGGTGTGGCTTGGCATGCAATGCCATACACCCACATTTTTCCGTAATTAGTGGCATAAAGTAAGTCAACTAATAGAAGGTCTAAACAGTCTAAACCTGCGGGAGATTTATCAACACTATACAAAATGTGTTAGTTTACACTATCTATTAGACAGTATTGATAAATATGCCCCAATATATTTAAAGTATTGGACAAATTGAGGGAACCAAGAATTTTGAGCCACACCAAAAATGAAACGCACACACAAATATATACACTCACCGGCCACTTTATTAGGTACACCTGTCCAACTGCTCGTTAACACTTAATTTCTAATCAGCCAATCACATGGCGGCAACTCAGTGCATTTAGGCATGTAGACATGGTCAAGACAATCTCCTGCAGTTCAAACCGAGCATCAGTATGGGGAAGAAAGGTGATTTGAGTGCCTTTGAACGTGGCATGGTTGTTGGTGCCAGAAGGGCTGGTCTGAGTATTTCAGAAACTGCTGATCTCCTGGGATTTTCACGCACAACCATCTCTAGGGTTTACAGAGAATGGTCCGAAAAAGAAAAAACATCCAGTGAGCGGCAGTCCTGTGGGCGGAAATGCCTTGTTGATGCCAGAGGTCAAAGGAGAATGGGCAGACTGGTTCGAGCTGATAGAAAGGCAACAGTGACTCAAATAGCCACCCGTTACAACCAAGGTAGGCAGAAGAGCATCTCTGAACGCACAGTACGGCGAACTTTGAGGCAGATGGGCTACAGCAGCAGAAGACCACACCGGGTGCCACTCCTTTCAGCTAAGAACAGGAAACTGAGGCTCCAATTTGCCCAAGCTCATCGAAATTGGACAGTAGAAGATTGGAAAAACGTTGCTTGGTCTGATGAGTCTCGATTTCTGCTGCGACATTCGGATGGTAGGGTCAGAATTTGGCGTCAACAACATGAAAGCATGGATCCATCCTGCCTTGTATTAACGGTTCAGGCTGGTGGTAGTGGTGTCATGGTGTGGGGAATATTTTCTTGGCACTCTTTGGGCCCCTTGGTACCAATTGAGCATCGTTGCAACACCTTGTGGAATCTATGCCACGAAGAATTGAGGCAGTTCTGAAGGCAAAAGGGGGTCAACTCGTTACTAGCATGGTGTACCTAATAAAGTGGCCGGTGAGTGTATACACACATATACATACACAACCGTTCAAAAGTTTGGGGTCACCCAGACAATTTTGTGTTTTCCCTGCAAAAACTCCTACTTTTATTTATCAAATGAGTTGAAAAATGAATAGAAAGATCGTCCAGACATTGACAAGGTTAGAAATAATGATTTGTATTTGAAATAATAATTTTCTGCTTCAAACTTTGCTTTTGTCAAAGAATGCTCCCTTTGCAGCAATTCCAGCATTGCAGACCTTTGGCATTCTAGCTGTTAATTTGCTCAAGTAATCTGGAGAAATTTCACCCTATTCTTCCAGAAGCCCCTCCCACAAGTTGGATTGGCTTGATGGGCACTTTTTACGTACCAAACGGTCAAGCTGCTCCCACAACAGCTCAATGAGGTTGAGATCTGGTGACTGCGCTGGCCACTCCATTACAGATAGAAAACCGGCTGCCTGCTTCTTCTCTAAATAGTTCTTGCATAATTTGGAAGTGTGCTTTGGGTCATTGTCCTGTTACAGGATGAAATTGGCTCCAATCAAGCGCTGTCCACAGGGTATGGCATGGCGTTGCAAAATGGAGTGATAGCCTTCCTTATTCATAATCCCTTTTACCTTGTACAAATCTCCCACTTTACCAGCACCAAAGCAACCCCAGACCATCACATTACCTCCATCATGCTTAACAGATGGCGTCAGGCACTCTTCCAGCGTCTTTTGAGTTGTTCTGCGTCTCACAAACGTTCTTCTTTGAGATCCAAACACCTCAAACTTCGATTTGTCTGTCCATAACACTGTTTTCCAATCTTCCTCTGTCCAATGTCTGTGTTCTTTAGCCCATATTAATCTTTTCCTTTTATTAGCCAGTCTCAGATCTGGCTTTTTCTTTGCCACTCTGCCCTGAAGGCCAGCATCCCGAAATCACCTCTTCACTGTGGACGTTGACACCGGCGTTTTGCAAGTACTATTTAATGAAGCTGCAAGTTGAGGACCTGTGAGGCGTCGATTTCTCAAACTACTTGTCATGTTGCTCAGTTGTGCAGCGGGGCCTCCTACTTCTCTTTCTACTCAGGTTAGAGCCCGTTTGTGCTCTCCTCTGAAGGAAGTAGTACACACCCTTGTAGGAAATCTTCAGTTTCTTGGCAATTTCTCGCATGGAATAGCCTTCTTTTCTCAGCACATGAATAGACTGTCAAGTTTCACATGAAAGTTCTCTTTTTCTGGCCATTTTGTGAGTTTAATTGAACCAACCCAAAAGTAATGCTCCAGATTCTCAAAATAGCTCAAAGGGAAAGGGCAGTTTTATAGCTTCTCTAATCAAAAAACTGTTTCAGCTGTGCTAACATACTTGCACAAGGGTTTTCAAGGGTGTTCAAAATATTCCCAAAAGCTTTCTTACACAGTTTAGCAAACCAATGTCCATTAGAACACTGGAGTGATGGTTGGTGGAAAGGGCCTCTATACACCTATGTAGATATTGCATTAACAACCAGACGTTTGCAGCTTTGATTAGGTCATTTATCACATTAACAATTATAGAGTGTTTTCTGATTCATTTTAATGTTAGCTTCTTTGAAAAAAACTGTGCTTTTCTTTCAAAAATAAGGACATTTCTAAGTGACCCCAAACTTTTTGAAAAGGTAGTGTGTATATATTATATAATATATATATATATATATATATTATATATATTATATATATATATATATATAAATATTATATTTTATATATACACACACCACACATTCATATGAAAAAGTTTGGGACCCCTATTAATCTTAATCATTTTTTGCTCTAAATATTTGGGTGTTTGCAAAAAGCCATTTCAATTTGATTTTATCTAATAACTGATAGACACAGTAATATTTCCGGATTGAAATGAGGTTTATTGTACTAACACAAATGTGCAATATGCATTAAACCAAATTTGACCGGGGCAAAAGTATAGGCACCCCAACAGAAAAGTGACATTAATATTTAATAGATCCTCCTTTGCAAAAATAACAGCCTCTAGTCGCTTCCTGTAGCTTTTAATCAGTTCCTGGATCCTGGATGAAGGTATTTTTGACCATACCTCTTTACAAAACAATTCAAGTTCAGTTAAGTTTGATGGTCGCCGAGCATGGACAGCCCGCTTCAAAGTATCCCACAGATGTTCAATGATATTCAGGTCTGGGGACTGGGATGGCCATTCCAGAAAATTGTACTTGTTCCTCTGCATGAATGCCTGAGTAGATCTGGAGCTGTGTTTGGGATCATTGTCTTGCTGAAATATCCATCCCCGGCGTAACTTCAAATTCATCACTGATTCTTGTACATTATTCTGAAGAATCTGCTGATACGGAGTTGAATCCATGCGACCCTCAACTTTAACAAGATTCCCGGTGACGGCATTGGCCACACAGCCCCAAAGCATGATGGAACCTCCACCAAATTTTACAGTGGTAGCAAGTGTTTTTCTAGGAATGCTGTGTTTTTGGGACGCCATGCATAACGCCTTTTTGTATGACCAAACAACTCAATTTTTTGTTTCCATCAGTCCACATGACCTTCTTCCAAAATGAAGCTGGCTTGTCCAAAATGTGCTTTGCATACCTCGGGCGACTCTTTTTTGTGGCGTGCTTTCAGAAACGGCTTTTTTCGCTCACTCCCATACAGCTTTCTCCTTGTGCAAAGTGGGGCTGTATTGTTGACCGATGCACAGTGACACCATCTGCAGCAAGATGATGCTGCAGCTTTTTGGGAGGTGGTCTGTGGATTGTCCTTGACTGTTTCTCATCATTCTTCTTCTCTGCCTTTCTGATTTTTTTTCTTGGCCTGCCACTTCTGGACTTAACAAGAACTGTCCCTGTGGTCCTTCAATTTCCTTACTATGTTTCCTCACAGTGGAAACTGACGGGTTAAATCTCTGAGACAATTTTTTGTATCCTTCCCCTGAACAACTATGTTGAACAATCTTTGTTTTCAGATCATTTTGAGAGTTTTTTTTGAGGAGCCCATGATGCCACTCTACACAGGAGATTCAAAATAGGAGAACAACTTGCAATTGGCCACCTTAAATCCCCTTTTCTCATCATTGGATACACCTGGCTATGAAGTTCAAAGCTCAGTGAGGTTACAAAACCAATGTTGTGCTTCAGAAAGTCAGTAAAAAGTAGTTAGGAGTATTCAAATCAATAAAATAAGGGTACCCAAATTTTTGCATATTACACATTTTGTGTTAGTACAATAAACCTCATTTCAATCTGGAAATATTACTGTGTCCATCAGTTATTAGATATATCAAATAGAAATGGCTGTTGCAAACACCCAAATATTTAGAACTAAAAATGATTAAGATTAACAGGGGTGCCCAAACCTTTTCATATGACTGTATATACAGTATATATATATATATATGAAATAGGAAAAACCGCTGCACTCCCAAAGCATAGTAAAAAAAAATCAGTGCTTTATTGCATGCCTACAGAAAACGTTTCGGCTCACACATGAGCCTTTTTCAAGAAAAGTAAAGGTGAACACAGCAAACTTTTAAAGGGCAGTGCTAATACATATGCTAATAAGTGAATACATAATCAATATGCAAATTAATGAGTACAAAAATACAATGTAATTATTCCATAATACAGTGAAAAAAATACATCCGTTGTGTGATCAAAAGTGTAATACATATCTGTCAATATATAAAAGATACATGATACAATCATATATATTAAAGTGCATTATACAGTGTTAAATCACAATCAGTGTGCTATCAATAGATGCATGAATATTCAAAGATATATCATTAAAATTCTGGGTATAATGAGCTCCTACTACCTCTCTCTAAATACAATGAAATACATCACCCTCGGCTGCCGCGATTCAGTGCGTTTAACCGGAAAAGCACCTGCATGTAAATTGCGCTGTCTCGCGCATGCGCTATAAAGCGGACAAACACTCGGTGCCATATTTGTAAAGTGAGAACTGCGCTAAACTAGATACTTCACCCTTTAAGGTCTAAGCCTGTTTTGGAGTTAAGGACCAAGCCCTTTTTTTCAAATCTGACATGTGCCACTTTATCTGTGAATAACTTTTCAATACTTTTACCTATCCATGTGATTCAGAGATTGTTTTCTCATGAAACATTGTGCTTTAATTTAGCAATTAATTTTGGTCGATAAAATCCTTGTTTTGGTGTGAAAAATATCAAAATATTGTGAAAATTTGGAAAAATTTGCCATTTTCAAAGTTTAAAATTTTCTGTGTGCAAGACACATAGTCACAAAAAACAAAGTAGTAAATATTGAACATCTAACATATGTCTACTTTGTGTTGGCATGATTTTTTTTAAACATCCTATTATTTTTAAGACATTTGGGGGCTTTGAAATTTAGTAGCAAATTTTAACATTTTCAAGAAAATTTGCAGAACAGATTTTTTGGGAACCAGGCCACTTCTGATGTGGTTTTGAGGGGCGTGTATGTTAGAAACCCCCATAAATGACGCCATTTCAGAAACTACACCCCTTAACATAGTCAAAACAGCATTTAGGACGTTTATTAACCCTCTAGGTATTTCGCAGAAATTAATGAAAAGTGAAGGTGAAATTTCCCAAAAAATTTTTAATCATTCAAATTTTTATTAGTGAGTTTTCCCATAGCAACAAATATTACATAGTGAGGAACACAGGCACAATAAGGGAAAGAAAAAGGAACCACAAGAACAAGTCATGTAATACCACGCAGAAATCGTTACTATATCATACATAACATCACTAGTAGAGCAGACGGTACTTGGACAGAAAACACATTCTTACACAAGGGGAGACAGGAAATAGCCTCGAGAAGAGGCGTGCGGGCGTGAGGGCGAAATTTCAAAATTTTAACTTTTTTGCAGATTTCCAATTTTTGTTCATTATTCATTGGAACCCCGTAGATTTTACCAAGAACTCGCAACTCAATAATTATTCTCCTTATTATGCAGTTTTGAGAAATATCCCACTTGTGGCCCATATGCGCTTTTTGACTCTTCCACAGGCCTCAGAATTGAAGGAGCACCTTCTTGATTTAGAATATTTTTCAGGCTTTATTGGGTTAGTGATGGGCAGTGACAGATGTGGGAACAGGAGTTACAAACTGTCTTTTTAACTGATCAGACAGCTATAACAATATGAGTGAGGGGAACAGGGACTTGGCAATGAAGGGGTTAATTTTTTTTTGTGTTTTTAACTGTATGAGCCAGTGATGATCACTGGCAGAAAATTGCTGGAACTTGAAAGTGGCAAACTGTCTGATCAGACAGCTGCCACAAATAGATCACAGGGGCAGTGAAGTGATTAGGCAGTGGAGGGGTTAATAAAGTATTTCAGGCTGTGACAGCCCAGATCGCAGCACAGGGCCAGAGCACCCAGCACAGAAACACAATCACCACACTCTCTCTCACAGTACAGAGCCCCAGGACTTGTATCCAGGGCTGTGGAGTCGGAGTCGGCTATTTTGCAGGAGTCGGAGTCGTCATAAAAGGGACCGACTCCGACTCCCAAAATGTATAATAAGTTGGTCCAGTTAGTTCGATGCAGTGCAAAGAGCAAGAGGTATTGGGTCTGGCCAGTGCTGCTGCTCCCATATCTTCAGTCTTATCACATGAGGAGTGTAATTGATGACATGGAGCAGGCAAAGCGCTGCCCCAGGGGAAAAGATTATGCTCCCAGGGCAAACAGATTTCAGCAAAATTTTTCACCTGTTTTCAAAGAAGTAGAAGGGTTTAACCATTCATCAAAACGGACTGTGGATGAGGCAATTCCTTTATACCCCGACAGTGTTAGAGATGTGACCCCTGTGGTTATCGGTTTGCCCCCAACCCAAGTTAGTGTAGAGAGGCCGTTCTCTAGCCTGGAAATAATGAGATCAGATGCGAGGTCATGTATGCAGGATCTGATGGCGGCAACACTATTTCTCAGAACAAATTCAGAGACTTCACAAATGTTCCTGCAGTGTTTTGCATATTTACAATTTTTTTGTCCCCTAAAGTCATGTCCAATAAATATATTTTACACTGACAAGCAAAATGGTAACAATGGTTTGAACTTGTGACTTTCAGCCTCCATATCTCACCATCCATTACAGCTTTGTACATGAGGCTACTGTAATTTTATATACAGTCATCTTACCTATCTTACACATAAATTTGACTTGCAAGTATTTAGCATCTGCTTAGTTATAGTTTTGATCTTAAAAATCAAAGTGTTAATTTTTATTAATTTGTTAGTATTTGGAAAATCCACCTTTGGATTTCAATACTGCCTGAATCCTTCTGGGCTCTGGATCAGATTCTAGCATATCTTGACCAAAATCTGATCCCAGGTCTCTTATACACATTCCCAATGTTGGTGCGGACTGGACGTGGATACAAATACAGCTTTTTCTTCAACTCTGCCCACAAGTGTTCAAAAGATCAAAACATTGTTTTCCCTTGTGCTTGTAAGTGTTTGTTCTTCCTAAATAGCTTGATTATTGTATCATAAGGTGATCAACAGCCTGATGTAACCATTTTACTATAGTAAATTTATTACTTAAACATGCGCCATGTATGAGGGAGTCAGGAGTCGGAGTCAGGAGTCGGAGTCGGGAGTCGGAGGTTTGGGAAATTGAGGAGTCGGAGTCGGGGTTTCGGCTTGCCGACTTCACAGCCCTGCTTGTATCAGCTGTAACCAGTGAGTCAGCAGACTGACTGACCAATCCCAGCGATCCTCTGCAGGGGGATCACAGGACTGCAATGATTGATCACCTCCTGTGTAGATGTGCTAATTAGCTGTCAGAAACAGCAATTAGCATAGAGCTTTCATCTAATCTCTGCACAGGGAGACAGAAAGCTTTCATGACGTTCAGGGAACATCATGGTGCATTAACAGGCAGTGAACCATGACGTTCAGGAACGTCAAGGTGCCTTAAAGGGTTAAGCAAATGTATGCAAAGTTGCGCCGCTGCACGCGTGCGCATTAACATGTCAAACGCCTGACCTCATATAAAAAATGGCTTAGCGCAGTTCTCCCTTTACAAATATGGCACAAAGTGTTTGTCCGCTTTATAGCGCATGCGCGAGACAGCGCGATTTACATGCAGGTGCATTTCCAGTTATGCGCACTGAATCGCGGCAGACGCCGAGGGTTATGTATTTCATTGTATTTAGAGAGAGGTAGGAGGAACTCATTATACCCCGAATTTTAATGATATATCTTTGAATATTCATGCATCTATTGATAGCACACTGATTGTGATTTAACACTGTATAATGCACTTTAAAATATATGATTGTATCATGTATCTTTTATATATTGACAGATATGTATTTCACTTTTGATCACACAACGGATGTATTTTTTTCACTGTATTATGGAATAATTACATTGTATTTTTGTATTCATTAATTTGCATATTATGTATTCACTTATTAGCATATGTATTAGCACTGCCCTTTAAAAGTTTGCTGTGTTCCCCTTTACTTTGCTTGAAAAAGGCTCATGTGTGAGCCGAAACGTCGTCTGTAGGCATGCAATAAAGCACTGTTTTTTTTCACTATACTTTGGGAGTGCAGCGGTTTTTCCTATTTTTGATTGACTTGACTATTAGACGGGGGTCTTTTGCCTGCTTGCACCCATTTGCATTGATTATTTTTTTACGGTGGTGCTTCCGTTTTCTCTCTCTCTCTCACTAATATATTATAATATATTTTATAAATATATATTATATATATATATAATAATATATATATATATAACACACACACACATACATACATACATATGTATAGATATATCCTCCTTCCAGTAGGAGGTTACATTAAAAATACTACTGAATCCAGAAATAGTCGATACAGCAGGATGGTACTTCCTCCTGAAGGGCTCGTTGTTAATCTTATCAAGGCCTCTAACTACGTTCTAAATGCCTACAGGAGCCACTTCTTCTCACTTATGTCATAGCTTCTAATCATAGATGCATTCTTCTTGTGGGAGTAGACATAAAGGGCAAACATGGCATGATCAGTACGGGTGTGATAGCTGGGATACCAGCTTTTCATAAGAAGGAAAGGACCGCAGTGCAGGGATTTATTACAGGGCTTTATTTTTCCATCTGACAAACCCAGTCTTGTGCATGAGAATATGCGGCACATTTCAAATCATGAAAACTGTATTTTTACCAATGTGGATTACTAGTGAGCCAGAACGCGGAATAGCCTCATTGGATACATTACATGGCACATTTCTCATAAGAAAAAATAGGTCTTGTGTATCTAAGTTACACTGTCTCTAATACTTTGGGCCACTTTTTATTTCCATTCACCTCTAAAGGCCTACCACTACTCTCTCTTCGCCGTCTATTTGCTTTACTGTTGCAGTGGCAAGGCATTCCTGCAGCCTTATATTGTACCTACCCTTTGCACAACCAGTTTACCTTCTCTGTATTATGCTTACAATTACCAGATGTTATTGCCAACACACACTTTATGGTCGTGTCAGTCACAGTGCAATTGTTGGGTTTGGATAAAATTGTGTCTAATTTACGTGGCAGCTTACATGTACAGTTTTCCTTTCGCACCACCACAGAGGAAAAAAATGGCATTACATGGCACCCACTGCGATCAGAGGGTTGTCCTCCAGAGCGAGAGTTGCTCTCTGCAGTCGCTCTCTACTTTGGCCAAGAAATTAGGATCCTGAACAGATGCTCTCTCTATTAACTCAGAAATCCTTAATGGATTTTCTGAACGAGAAACCTCTGACAAATCTTAAAGCCCCACCTTAGCAAACCAAATTTTTTTTTTTTGTTATTGTTTCACTGCATCTAAAATGTAATGAAGCAACTGTGAATAATTTCTAAAAATGTATACTATTTTGTCTATAAATTCTATGCATGTTATAGTTTCTATGATTCCATGGTTACAGACTGAAAGATCAGAAGCAGTGTCACAAGGCCTACCTGTAGGCCGGTGGTGAATTCACTGACTTGGCACTTGGCTTTGCACAGGAGTAAAGACAACTAACGGACAGCTGGTCTTCACTTCTAGGCCATGTTCACACGGCTTAAAATGGGACGTATTTCGGTCCGTAATTACGCGCCGGAGTGCGCAAATTACGGGCTGAAAACGTCCCAGTCATTGTGGTAATCCACAGTTCTCATAAAGAACTATGGATTACGTCTCTCTTCCCCGCTGGGCGAATCCGCGGCGGGAGATAAGTAAAATGTGAATTACTAGCGGCGTATACGCGCCGCTGGTAATGCAAGTCAATGGGCCGGCGAGGTGCCGGCCCCCCCCCACCCGCCCCCCGCCACACGGCGTAATTGCGGGGCGTAATTACGTCCCGCAGTTAAGCCGTGTGAACATAGCCTTAGCCTCCATGAGGGGGATTGTACTTCAATGTATGATACTCCCAGCTCACTACCCTCAAAGCAATTTCCCACATCCAGTATGCAATATGTATGGAGCAAGGAATATTAATCAGTCAAAAAGTCAAGGCGTGCGTCAGAAGAGAGGGTGGTTAGGAGTATTAAATGTATTATATTTGGCGCTGACACACCAGTTCTCAAGCGCATTAGATGAGTGTAGAATGTGCCCAAATGTATGAACATGTCATATGTGGGTTCAAATCTGGCGTGTGGTATGCTTTGCATAGCATAAGAATTGTTGCATATCTTTGGTGCATAGCTAGCATATCTTTGGCGCATTCAAATGTGTCGTGCCTGGCGCAGACTGCGCCAAGTTTTGGCTTACGACTGTTCATACATTTATAGAAAGAGGCTATGACAGTTTTTTGGCGCAAAGTACACCCAAAAAATGGCACAGCGCCATTTGTACATTTCGCCCTAAGTAACTAGCGAACACTAGCACAACTAGGATCAGGCAGTACTAGGGGGAAGAATTCCTTTAAATGAAAATGGACTGCTGCCGTAGGTGAAGGATGACAATTGGCATGCACTGGCCCTTCAAATTGTCAAGGACTACTCCACACACTGGGAGCAGCAGAGACCACACAGCAGCAGGCAAGCGGACTCCTCGGCCAATGCCTGGCTTAGCAATTGAAGGAAGGATGACTGTAGAATTGGACTACACAAGCTTTGTCCGGAGCCTGTTACCATGCAAACATAGATCTGTAGTGGATCGGTAAATGCAAAACGATAGAGGATTTTTAATTAAGGCTATTTGAAAAGTTCACTTCTATTTTTGGCATTAGAGAAATTGTTTTTTAGACAAGTGTGACAGCTGTTTAAAATTGGTTTCCTTAACAACTTTTTTATTTTTTTACCCTATTTGTTGTTCATGGATTTATATCTAATTTGATGTTTAAATGCTTCCGTCTTTGCTTTTCGGTTTTCTACTGATAAGTGAATATTCAAGGAGGCCATTGTTTATCACATCGAGATCATATAACTTTCCGTAACTATAAGCAGAACACATCTTTCAAAAAAAGCAGTGAAAGCAAAAATTGTTTTAAATGCACCGGCTACTAAGGTTACGCATAAGTTGCTATTTGGGGTTTTAAAGGGAATTGTCACAAATATTTTTTTTTAATAAATTTTAATAATAATGATCTATTTTTTCTTTCATTCTAATTCAGAAAACAGTAGTTTTTTCGCTTTTACGTATTGATTATTAGGACACTCTTATCAGATGTTCTTAACTGCATGTAGAGCTATACTTTACTGTAGCTACATGGACATAGGAACCTGTACACAGGAGCTGACTCAGTAGCTTCTATGGGAGGTTTTCTAGACACACTTTGTGACCTGGTAAAACGTAATTGTGCCGAGAGGGGGAGAAAGGGAGCTATGTCTATCACCTAATATAAACTGTGGATCCAGAGTTATCTACATATTGGTGTCACCTTAAGTGTAACCCAGCCTGTGCCAAAAATAAGGAGACTGCTGACATAAGTAAAAACTGATTTTAGATTTTTTTTTTAAATGTACACAGTTACCAGAAACACCTAAATAAAACCCAAATCACCAGAAATTATTAAAAAGAGGTTAAACATAAACCATACATAATTTTCTGATGAAACATTTCGTTTAAGGATCAAGCATTTGTTTCCACTAAAATTCCAGGAATCGGAGCTTTATGAGGGCTTGGTTTTGTAGGTCGAGTTGCATCTTTTTGGGTTACATTTTTGGGAGGGGAAGAAGGTGAAAACCCCCCAAAACACTGCAATCATGCAACAGTCCCCGACCCCCCAGTATTTTACGTTCAGTGTTTTCGCACATTAAAAACTATTTGTTTAGGGCGGCGTGCACAGCCATACAATGTGAGAAAGCACATTTTGACATTTTGGATCTCCTCAGCACTCACGCATAAAAAGTCTAATGATAGTTTGTTTTCATGGGGGAAAAAAAAGCAAGAGCAAAGTTTGCCCCTTGCACCAACTTTCCTCAAGGGGATATTGGCACCTATTTCAGCAGCTCATCACAATAGCAGAAGCAATACCAGGATCACAAAGCAGATGCAGCCTCTTACAATAGCCGCCTGCAACTCCATACTGTAAAGACCTGAAGTGAGTCCAATACACAATGCACAGGTGAGAAACTGGCGTAGGATCATTCATAAAAGCAACCTCCTGCTCCACACATTGCAGCAAAGGTAATGGAAGGGTCCGGGGACTACATTATCCAGGCAGCACTGCCGACCACGTGGAAAGATGACCACCAGCCATAAAAACTATTTAAAGCTCAGAAACAACAGAGCATAACCTATAAATCATTACAACTTCAGATTTCCGAGACCTCTCAAGACACACTGTGGCCCAAAGGTCAGCATTGAAACCCGTATTAGACATACCGTATTTTTCAGACTATAAGGCGCACCGGATTATAAGGCGCTTTATCAATGAGCGCCTGTTAAGTCTTCTTGGTTCATATTATAGGCGCACCGGTATTATAAGGCCGGGGGCACATTAAATGAAACAAAGCTCAGACCGCAAGCCAAGCTTCATTCAACACTTTCACAATAACTCTCAACATGTAAAGTTGTAACAAAAGTCAATACATGTTTCATATTTCCGTGCCGTAAACGCGAAAAGTGTCACACTTGTGAAGCTTATTTTCACTGATTTTTAAAAATGATTTCGGAAAGTATTTCGTTGTAAATCGTTTTCAAACCGTTACAAACAGTGTCACTAAATTTCCTGTAAAT
>JAODAL010063099.1:0-19408 GCA_025379985.1 Phyllomedusa bahiana
CGGGCCCTTTGTGGGAATGGGTATGTGGCTTGATACAAATATGGAATGATCTATGTAAAATACAGCTTCAAACCTCCCTCATGGCCATTTCAAAAGTTGGCACGTATGCTTATAGACTGTGAGATTAAAATTATTGATCAATGTAAGTCTTCTCCTGGGGGAGAGGAAACCATTACCAACAGGGACACCACCTGAAAAGGGAGAGTCAGAAGACCAACCCAATGCCTTTGTGGTTGCAAGATGATAGCCAGCGATCCAGTAGATGAATAAAAGTAGAATTTATTGAAGCATTTTAAAATCCAAAACAGGACAAATCTAACACGTTTCAGGCTCCTTAGTCGTAGCATGCTTTTGTGGTGTTTATTAAGTCTCTCTCAGGATTCTCTTTCTTTGACAAAATCCCTTACTTACTAAAACCACTGAAACTTATACTGGCAATTCAGCTTCATGTTTGGCAAAATTTACCTATTTGGTAAAAGATAACTTTTGTTTAAAGCACTTGATTATATTGCTTAGGTTTTCTTTAAAAAACATAACATTGTTCCATATACTTGCTTGCAGTTACAGCAACGCCATTTATACATTAAATCACAAACTTGCTAAATATCTATAAAATACTTTATGGAACTGAACAGTCTAGACAGTCTTGCGATTCATTTCCTCATCCCTCAACAAAATTAATTTTCTTTTTATGAAAGGTCTTTGACACAAATACAAATAATATTACATTGATGTTAGTGTTGAATAAAACTTGTATTTAAGTAATGACAACTTAGTCAATTTTTACCACACAAACTGAATTATTGTCTGTAGAGTAATTTTTTAAGACCTTGGGACTTATTCACAATGAACCAGACATCAGGGGCGGCATGTGTAAATGGGGCTGCGCCAGAGATCTGGCATCTATTCAGCCCAACATCTAGCGCAACCCCGTTCGCTACATTTTTAAATGGCCCGTACGCCAATATCACGCACATTACAAAGCGCAAGTGGCACTTTGTAATGCGCCTGATTTCGGAAGCGTGTGGGAGGCGGGCCGCACTAGAACCATACGAAGCTATAGATTTATAGCTTCACTATGGCATTTCTAGGCGCATTACTGCTGGAACAGGTAAACCACTCTGAAAGTGGAAATGTCATGCTAGCGCCTGATTTATGACCTGCAGTAGAGTGGGTTCATAAATCAGGTGCATTCTAGGCTATTATAACGCGCATGAAATTTGTCATCAATTGGGAAAAGCTGAAGTGGTTCAATTGATTTCTATGTGTAATAAACACTTTCATTGTCCACTCATTCTTCTAGTAATTCGTCCTTACCTGAGTTTATTCGATAGTTTTCTGATTTTGAGACAGGCTGCGATTTACATATATCCTATGACAGTGCTATTAAGCTGCTTCCAAATTTAAAATTTCCTGAGGGTCGGGTATATAATCTTTCTGTGCCAGAGAGAGAGGCTATGAAAGACTACATCCAGGATAGTATTTGCAAGGGCAATATTCACCTCTCTCCCTCCCTGTAAACGGTCACATTATTCCTTGCATAGACTATCATAGACTATCGGGAGTTGAATAAGATAACTGTTAAAATTAGTACCCCCACTATTCCCTCTGATCCCAGATCTGTTCAACCAGATATTGGGGGTTACCTGGTTCTTCAAACTAGGTTTGAGGAGTGCATGTAATTTAATTTGCATCCGCAAGGGAGATGGGTGGAAGACTGCCGTTACTACCCCAGATGAGCATTCTGAGTATTTGGTCAGGCCCTTTGGCAAGTAATGCATTGTCAGTTCTCCAAAGTTTTGTTAATGACATATTTCAAAATCTCATTGGGCAATTCGTTATTGTTTATTTGGATGATATGTTGGTGTTTTCCACTGACTGGTCTTTCCATGTAGAACATGTATGTACTGTCCTGCAGATTCCCAGGGAGAAGCATTTATATGCAAAACTGGAAAAATGTCTCTTTGGAGTCCAAGAGTTACATTTTCTATGTCATATTCTCACATCGCATGCCTTCCATATGTCATCAAGATTCAAGCCATTTTAGATTGGGTACCACCAAACTCACTGAAAGCTTTGCAGAGACTCTTGGGGTTCACTAATTATTACAGAAAGTTTATCCCTAACTTTTTATTCATAAGCAAACTTTTGACAAACATCACAAAAAGGGGGCACATTTTAGTAATTGGAAATCTGAATCCATTCGCTTTTTTAAAACCTTAAAGAAGTGCAATACTGAAGCACCTGTTCTGTTTCAACTCAATCTCTTGTGCCCCTTTGTGTAAGTTGATGTTTCTAAGGTAGGAATGGGGACAGTTCTGTCACAAGGGCTTCCCTCTTTTATCAACCTATATCCATGTGCCTTTTTCTCACATATAAATTAGGAAACTGGGAATCACGAAATTCTTGCCATGAAGTGGGCATTTGAGGAATGTCATCAGTTTTGGTGGGTTTGAGACATAAGTTTAATGTACTAACTGAACATATGAACCTGACTTATCTCAAATCCACTAGAGAACTCAATCCCAGACAGGCTAGTTACTGTAGGTCTATGTAACAGTTGGGAGCCGGATATATGTGGACTCTCTGGGTCACCGCAAGTGATGCATACCATGCCAGGGAGAGGAGTTTAAGGGTCCTCCAGTCTTCACCAGAGCCAGACACAAGGCTGGACAGACTTAGCTGAGGTGAAACCGCCGTTCGCTACCCCAGACGTGACTACTCACAGTGACAGCCGAAGTGCCAGAAGTACAACTGAGGGTACAGGCAGTGGTGACGGGTTGGGGGCAGGTAGCAACCAATAACAGGTAGCAGAGTCACAGGCAGGTAGTAGCCTGGCATAGCTGCAGGTAACCATAGTACAGGTAACAAGCTGGTTTAATGGAAGGTAACAACAGTGCAGGAACACACTGCTGTAACACAGGAACCAGGACGTCAATAATTGCAGGTCAGGAGGAATTTGAGAGCATCAACAAATGACCCAGAGCACAGGTAGGAAGTTCCTTAAGTGCCAAGTGGTGAAATTTCATTGGCCAGGTAATTGTGTGCTGTCTCTTTAAGCCTCAGCGAGCCGGCACACGTGCCCCTTAGTGAGGACACATACACACGCAGGATGCAGACAGGAGCGCTGACAAGAGCAGGAGCAAGGACAGGTGAGTACAGACAAGCGGAGGGGAGCCGGGACTGCAACAGGGACACAGACACGACCATGGTCTGGCCCAGGAACTGCGGCATTGACTATGAAAACCTTGTTTTTTTACTAGGTTTGACTTCATTGTTACTTACAGACCTGGCTCCAAAAACATTAAAGCTGATGCATTTTCCCATAGCATCTATGCCACTCAATCTGCTAAATTACTGCCTTAACCTTCTACACACAATGGAGAATTATTTGTACTGCCACGGCTTAGATGTCGGCTGTGCAATGAGCTCCACGATTCTGTTCTTTGTGATCATCCAGGAATAACAGGAACTAAACGACTTATTTCTTGCTCCTACTGGTGGCCGTCCATGCTTTGTGATGTTACCACCTACTTTTCAGCTGAGAGACATGTGCTTAGATAAAGGTTCCATGCGCCCTGGCTATGGGGGAACTTTTGCCCATTCCTCAAAGGCCCTGGTCTCATTTGTGTATGGATTTTATTTACGGAGCACAGTAATCTGGGTAATTGTTGATCATTTCAGCAAAATGAGTCATTTTGTGCCATTGTTTTAACTTCCTACTTTGGAAATATGGTCACATCTGTTTATTGACCATGTGTTTCGCCTTCATGGTATTCTGGAGAACATTTTTCTGACAGGAGTGTCGAGTACATGGCTTAATTTTGGAGGGCCTTCTGTACTAAACTTAGGATTTAGTTGCCCTTTTCCATCACGTGTCTAATGGTCAGACACAGCGTTTTAATCAGACTCTCGAGCAATATCTTAAGTGCAATTGTGCGGATAATCAGGCTGAATGGCTAACTTACCTTTCTCTAGCAGAGTTCGCCATTAATAATCATAACAATATGTTCACTGATACTTTACTGTTCTTTAGTAATTATGGTTTTCATCCTCCCTTTGGTTCTCTCTCCTCTTCCACTTGCAAAAACCATGAGGTGGACGTAGAATCTAAGAAACTGTGCACAGTCTGGGCCCAGGTTCAATTGAACCTGAGGAAATTCCAGATCATCCACAAATAAAATGCTGATAAAAGACGCACTGCAGAACCAGCCTTTGTAGTGGGGGATAAAGTTTGACGTGCTACAAAAAACACGAGATTGAAAGTACCCTGTCACAGATTGGCTCCTAGACTTATTGGTCCTTACTGGATTATACAGATCATTAAACCATTGTCTGACTGGTGATGGCATTCCACACTAAATTCCCATATAAGCCTTGTCCTAGACCTAAGGATCCAGTGGCCCTTCCTGAAAGGAGGGGTACTGTTAGCAATGTGTGTATGCCCCTTTAAAAGGCTGTGGTCTCTTTTCAGCCTCAGCCACGGTTCTATAAAGAAGCTTAATGGTTCAGTACTTGCGGGGTCACCCTTTTCAGGTTGCTCTTCTTAGGCAGGGTAATCTAGAGAAAGATTAGTGCCTACCTAACAGTGTCCCTGTTAAAGCCTTTTTTGAAGGCCTTGGCTGTTTATAATATGAACAGCTCCTGAGGAGGCTATTCCACAGATTCACCATTTTTATGGTAAAGAAGGCTTGTTTTCTCCAATGATTAAGCCTTGTTTTTACAGATGGTGGGAGTGCCACCTTGACTTTTAAGGGAGATTTAAATGCAAGAGCTCTTCATCATATTTTTTGTGAGGTACATTTGTGTACTTATAAAGTTAATCATATCTACCCTTCAATGTTTCTTCTTAATACTAAATACATTTAATTGATTTAACCCTTCCTCATAAACTTTTTCTCAGCCCCACTGACTTCCCAGAGCTAGTCTAGAATCAGCTTAATAGCTTCACTGGTAGCCCACATAGCACATTGCAAACCACCAACTTCCATGGCCAGGACAATAGAGGCAGTGACTTCACCAGTCTGCAACCTAGCCCTTTTAATCCAGGGTCTGTTTGTTCAAGAGGCAATACTCATTTTCCTGATCAGCTCAACATAGATCTGTACTGCTCGGATTCCAGCAAATAAATGCCTTCTCAGCCTCCAGTCCCCCTGCCTTAACTCATAGTTGCCAACTTTTAAAAATGAAAAAGCAGGAGACTCTAGTGGGCGGCGCGCGCCGTGGCAAAAATTTGCATGGGCACACCCATCTTGTCGGTATGCCCCGCCCCTTTAAAAGTCACACCCACCCCCACCTAACTGCAAAACGGCTTTGAAGAAAGCCAGGAGATACCTTTTAAAACCAGGAGTAACCCCCCTAACAGGTAGCCCCTTACAGGCAGTAGCCCCTTACAGGCTAGAGCCCCCTTGTACCAAAAGATTCCCCCCTTGTGCCAGGGAGGTGCCCCATTTTTTAGCCAGTAGGGGCCCCCCTTTTTTTTCCCGGTAGGTGCCCCCATTGTTGCCCCGGTAGTGCCCCCATTGTTTGCCAGTATACCCCATCTTTGCCAGGTAGTCCCCCATTGGGCCAGGGAGATGCCCCCTCTTTTTCCGGGAGATGCCCCCTCTGTTGCCAGGTAGGTGCCCCCTCTGTTCCAAGTAGTGCCCCTCTTTGCAGGAGACTCTAGTGGGCGGCGCGCGCCGTGGCAAAAATTTGCATGGGCACGCCCATCTTGTCGGTATGCCATGCCCCTTCAAAAAGTCACACCCACTCCACCTAACTGCATAACGGCTTTGGAAGAAAGCCAGGTAGATACCCTTATAGCCAGTAGTAACCCCCCATAAGCAGGTAGTGCCCCTACAGCAGGTAGATGCCCCCTTTACAAGTAGATGCCCCCTTGTAGCCAGTAGTGCCCCTTTGTTAGCCAGGTAGGTGCCCCCCTTTGTTAGCCAGGTAGGTGCCCCCATTTGTTAGCCAGGTAGTGCCCCCATTGTTTGCCAGGTAGTGCCCCCTTGTTTGCCAGGTAGTGCCCCCTTTGGTGCCAGGTAGTGCCCCCATGTTGCCAGGTAGATGCCCCCTCTGTTGCCAGGTAGGTGCCCCCTCTGTTGCCAAGTAGTGCCCCCTCTGTTGCCAAGTAGTGCCCCTCTGTTGCCAGGTAGATGTCCCCTCTGTTGCCAGGTAGGTGCCCCCATTGTTGCCAGGTAGTGCCCCCTCGGGTGCCAAGTAGTGCCCCCTCTGTTGCCAGGTAGTTTCCCCCTCTGTTGCCAGGTAGATGTCCCCTCTGTTGCCAGGTAGTGCCCCCTCTGTTGCCAGGTATTGCCCCCTCTGTTGCCAGGTAGATGCCCCCTCTGTTGCCAAGTTGTGCCCCCTCTGTTGCCAGGTAGATGCCCCCTCTGTTGCCAGGTAGATGTCCCCTCTGTTGCCAGGTAGTGCCCCCATTGTTGCCAGGCAGAGCACCCCATATAGCTAATAAAAATAAAATAATAAAATCCACTTCCCTCACCAGGCTCCGGCAGCGCGGGCGCTCTGGACGATCTCCTCAGCGGCGCAGGGGGAAGTGAGAGCAGCCGCGCGTCACTCCCCTGCAGCCGCGCTTCACTTCCCCTGCGCCGCTGACCTATATGTGCGGCGCACACACCGGCGCCAGACATACAGGGGGAGGAGGGAGGAGAGGAACGATCCCTCCTGCCTCCTCCCTGCACAGCGAGACTCCGGGCGGGTGAAGCGGGCGCAGCGGCCGCTTCACCCGCCTGTAGGAGCGGCCCGGCGCCGCCAGAGTAGCGCACTAGCGCTACTCGGTCGCCGCTGCCTTTTAAAGGACCCCCGCCGCCAGCAGGAATGCCAACTCCCCCGGGAGGGCGGGAGGGGACCCCAAATAGCGGGACCCCCCGCCAAAAACGGGAGAGTTGGCATGTATGCCTTAACTGCACAAGGGCAAGACAATGATTTACTGCCCAAATCTAGGCCCACTACACACAGGACAACTGCATTTATATTTGCCTTCCACAAGGCTGTAACTCTCCTCCTTTGGTGCCATAAGCACTGCCTTTTTATCACCTTGCTGAACCCCTCAGCATTAGTGTCGTAGCACAGTGCACCAGCATCATCACACATATTTTCTTGCCAGCACTGCAAACCCCACCAGAATCTATTCTAGACAATACCTGTATCATACATTATAGTTGGCACTCCAGGAGATCCTCAACCCTGAAAATTCATGTTAGAAATAGGAATGCTGCAGATTTAAAAATCAATACAGGTGGTCAATTTCCACGTAGAAAAGTTCTGCCCCAAGGTCATGGGATTTGTGAAATGCTATCCACATGCCTGGTACTGTAGTTCACTGCAGAGTTTCTACATACAACTCGGCACAAAAAATCTACAGCAAATCCATCCTGTGATGCACCATTAGGCAGCCCATTCAGTGAAAGAGGGAGCAACATTTGTGAACACACACATCAATTTACTAATGCTTTTTAGGGCATGCAGTTAAGGCCTTTGCTCACACTGACGTCATGGCACCCATTTCTACCAGATCCATAAGAGATATGACAGAAATTTCCCATTTTTGCATTAAAAGAGAAAACATAAAAAAATCACTAAATCTGCCATTTGTTTCCCTTGTCTGAAACAGAATTTCGTCATACAATCCTAATCATTCCACATAACTGAAGCACAACTTTAGCAGAATCTTAGTTGCCATTTTTTTGGCTTCCAATGAGCCGTACATAAAGATTACAGTGGAAAAGAAAAGTTTCCCTCCTGACACCTGCTGACTGCACAACCATGCTGTATTCCAGTAACCTGAGCCCAATGTTAAAGATGGTTGCAAGGCAGCTAGGAACTTGTATCTTGAAATAATATTCCAAATACTATATTATAAGGCAAAATCGTACATTTAGAAAGTAATAATTATGTCCACATAATTTATAATACATGTAGTGCCCATAAAGTGATACACTGGTTCCTCAAGTTACAATGGCCCTAGGATACAATATTTTCAACAACAGTGCTCTTTCCTGGGTCAATGTATGTTTAGTCTGGTTTAAACGTACAGGGCCACATGTATGAAAACTGTCTAGGTCTAAGACTTTCCTTTGTACCCATAGCAACCAATCAGAGTTGCCCTTTCATTTCATATAGTGCTCTGAAAAAACGAAAGGGGCGCTCTGATAGGTTGCTATGGGCAACAAGAAAAGTCTTAGTTCGAGGCAGTTTTCATACATGTCTGCCACAATGTCCAGACACTAAGGATCTATGACACGTGATTGACTGAAAAATACAACCAGTTATGAACATTTTGCATTGTTAACCTCTCTATTATTGAAGTGCATACAGTGACTGGCAGTCTAGTAGCTCCCTTATTCAGTGTGGTACTAAATATCCTGCACTGCTCTCTAAATGTGCCAGGATGAGTGGCTCCTTTGGGCACCAGGTGAGACTAGCGCCATTTTCCTTTTTTTCTGGTACACTGTGTATAACAGATGACCCAAAGAAGCTCCTGTCATTAAAATAGAAAGAGACTTCCAGCAGCTCTTTCTGACGTTACACATAAGGACTTGCTTTATCTGATTTAGTTATCTGCTTACCTTTCTTTGATCTTTACTTTTAATTTTATTGGGTTGACCTTTGGTGCTTCGTAATCAATGACCAGTTTTCCATGGAGTTATGGTTTCAACAAACAAGGATCGTCCCAGTGCCAATTAATATTATATGTTGATGGAAAACTGTATAATGTATCAGACAGTTGTTGCTGGCTGTTTCAGGTTGTACATAAATATATATCAGGTGATAACACCAGTTATTTTCAGTCAAACACACGGACCTCATGCAGATTGGGTTAATATTTTCATAAATGCTGCTGTCAAGGGATTATCATTGTATGTGTCTCTAAGTATTTCAGTATGATAATGAACATCAGTGACAATATCTCGAAATGTGATATACTATGTTGTGTAGTTCATGTTCCCTGTCATGTTTTTTTTTTTTTTCGTTTCTCCTAGCTCTGTCACTTCAGAATTGCAGAAGGTCTTCCTAACATTGATGCATGATGTCAGAATGTGTTGTGATGTTTTGTACTGAATGCTATCCGGTATGCCTAGCTACTGATACATACACAGTAACCGGTATCTGAGAGACCACCATTATATTAAATTTGTGCTTCTTAAAGCTCTCAAACAACACACAAGAATAAACGAAAATCATGCTGAGTAATCAAGCAACTGTTTTAGGGCACAGCATGCTACCTAGCTTTACTTGAAAAAACACAGATTCCAATTTATTTATTTATTTTATTTTCCTTTGAGCTATTTTTCAAGTACACCATGGCATGAAGATAAAAAGAATTGAGCACTTTATTTTCCTGTGACCCATTTATCCCTTTATTAAATAATTTCTTCTGTGTTAAACAAAAATATCCTATTATTGTTCTTCCTTCTTGCATTTATATATCACATACTGATGCTTTACAATGCTCTCTGAAATACTATGGTTTATTATGATGTGAAAAAGGTAGTCATTATGCTTAGTTATCTTTTACAATACACAAAAATGAAGAGAAGTTTTACATTTGGCACCACTTTAAAAGGACACGAAAGGTAAAGGAGAAGAAGAAAAAACACGACTTCTTCCTCCTCTTTGAACTTATTCTGTTTCACATTATAATCTAAAAAGGTAGGGATAATTAAAGAAAGACATTTCCCTGGAGGTTTTCATTTGTATTCCTCTCTTCTTGTGCCCAGCAGTGCACACATAGCTGTATTCTGTAATGAATGGATTTGTGAAAGGAAGAAAGCTTCAAGGTGTTTTGTTTCTAGCTGGGAGTCCAATAAAGCGAAACCATCACTGCTATGAATGTAATAAAGACCAAACAACACTGACCTAATCCTCTTTAGTTAAAGCCTTGCGCCTTTACTTCAGATACCTAGCCAGACGTTATCATAAAACTGCCAAAAGAGTCGTGAATACTTTTACAACCAACTTTAGAGGCCATGACACAGCCAAAGTAAGACCCTCTTAACATGGCCTTTATGGTTGCCACTTAACGGATACGATGAGACATAAAAGTTGAACTGATACCTGTGACATATGTGAAGCCATATAGTTTATAGAGCAAATCCATGGCACAACTTTGATGCAATCCAATACGGTATTAGTTTTATTAAAGCAAATATGTAAATAATTTAGTTCAAGCAGGCAAAGCAACTCAAGTAGCAGGTATAGCAATCCAGCGTGAACACCTATTTGGTCCAGTCAATCAATCAACAAAATGACATTTCGCTCAGGATTGGTCCTCGTTAAGATTTGGATCAGTGCTGTAAGGGAGATTGCTGTAAGGGAGATATGTGACTCACTTGGTATTGTATACTACACAATACAGTTCTGTTTTGCACATTGTATTATGTAGTAAAATGGACACATTTATGTCCGAGAGGAAGGTAATATTTTCGTGTACAGTAGCTGTAGGGTGGGCCCCTAAGATCCACTCTCCTGTGGGCCCCAGACCCCAGTCCAACACTGCCAGAGCATAATGCGGCTACTAAAAGGGGAGAGTGCCTTTAACTTGCCATGGCATGCTCCAAGCACTTGAGCATCGTTACTGTTCTCTGGCATCCCACTTTACAGCACTCATCTTGATTTTACCCAGTGAAGACCAATCCTGACCAAAACATTTTACTGATTGATTGACTGGATTAACTGCACACTGGATTGCTATACCTGCTACCTCTTACTGAAAAGCCATACAGTGGCATCTATCACTAATAACATGTTGATTAAATGGATGCTATTATATTTTTTATTTGACAGATAGCATTGTATAGCATCCATTACCCATGGACTAGTATAACATCTGTTTAAATGATAAGTCATGCTCTATATATTAAATGGATACATGTCACACATACCATACAGTTGCATCCATCAGTCATAGATTATTATAGCATCTGTTTAATTTATATATCTAGTCATATTATCCTATTTATGGATCATATTTTTATTATTTCCAGTTCACTGACTGATCTGACAAAGGCTAAATGGAAAGTCTATAGGTTTCCATCATTCTAATGGTGTCATATGGACATGTTAAGTGTTTTCTAGCTCATCCCAGTGCAGACAATAAACATAGATGGAAAATGTGATGTGTACTCGGTCTAAGAATGGGTGGCTGCAGTATGGTATGGCAGTATATGATGACAAGAATATGACCTTGCAGAAAGCAAAATAAGTAGCATTAAAGACAATTAAATTGTGCTCAAACCATAATGTAAGTAAAATCTATGGAATACCACATCTTTTTAAGAGGCACAAATTATTCATGTGAACAGCCCATGTATAAACTCATGAGATCAGTTAAATCATTATACATCAAGAAATGTGTATCTCACCTTGTGCCGTAGTCTAATGTATGGTGGAAAGGACTTAACTCCAAATTCTTCCTTTACTGCCCTTCCTTGAACTAGCAGGAAAAAGCATCCCAAGCAAAAAATGGTTGTGTGCCAGCTTGACATCTTGGTCTAAAATATAAAAAGGGCAATTAACAATAAAGCTAACAGGTACGTTTAAAGAAAGAAGTCATGTAAAAGGAACACTTTGCAAACAACCAGCAACACGGGGATTGAAAATGGCTCTCTAGTACACAAACTATACTTGAAAACCCTTAGCTCAAATAATAGAGATAGGTGTAGGGATAGAGTAGTACAGATTGAAAGTATAATAATATAATGTTGAATATTGTTTTCTGGTGTTCATACAATAGCATTAAATATTAGCAAGGTTACTAATATTGAATAGGCACACAACACCAATATAGAAAAAAGTGCACTGGAGCACGCAATATTAAACTAGAAAAACATATTTTTTCAACCAATGACTTGAAAACATAAGCCTTAAACAAAGTGATCAACACACACGATAAAGAGTGTAAATCTTGATCAATACACAATAAAGTGCAGAAGAAAACAAGTATATATTACTCACATCATAAATGGAAACACTCAGGCCCTCCGTCCCGAGCGCTCGCAGGCATGTGTGTGCGGGTGCTTAGCGGAGCAGAACACCTACAACGCTCTGCTCCGCTATTCTGCCTAGTAGGTCTAAGGCCAAAGGCCTCAAACCTACGAGGAGTCGGGCCCACGTCACCATGCAGGCAGCGCACTATGACATCATAGCGCGCCACCTGTGCCGGGCTTCAGTATGAGAAGCCTGGCAGTGAAGCTAGAGGTGCCGCAGCCGCTCGTCCGGAAACGGGAAAAGGTGAGTGGATTTATTATTTTTTCATCTAATGGGGGCAATTTATGTATCTGGGGGCAGCTACCTGGCTACATGGGGGCAGCTACCTGGCTACATGGGAGCTAACTACCTGGCTACATGGGATCAGCTACCTGGCTACATGGGGGCAGCTACCTGGCTACATGGGGCTAACTACCTGGCTACATGGGGGCAGCTACCTGGCTACATGGGGGCAGAAACCTGGCTACATGGGGTCAACTACCTGGCTACATGGGGCAGCTACCTGGCTATATGGGGGAAGCTACCTGGCTACTATGGGGGCAGCTACTTGGCTACATGGGGGCAGATACCTGGCTACTATGGCGGCAGCTACCTTACTACTTTGGGGCTGCTACCTGGCTACATGGGGGCTAACTACCTGGCTACATGGGGGCAGCTACCTGGCTACATGGGGGCAGCTACCTGGCTACATGGGGGCTAACTACCTGGCTACATGGGGGCAGCTACCTGGCTACATGGGGGCTAACTACCTGGCTACATGGGGGCTAACTACCTGGCTACATGGGGGCAGCTACCTGGCTACATGGGGGCAGCTACCTGGCTACATGGGGGCAGCTACCTGGCTACATGGGGGCCGCTATCTGGCTACATGGGGGCTTACTACCTGGCTACATGGGGCTAACTACCTGGCTACATGGGGGCTAACTACCTGGCTTCATGGGGCTAACTACCTGGCTACATGGGGGCAGCTACCTGGCTAAATGGGGCTAAGCTACCTGGCTATCTATGGGAAAACTACCTGGCTATCTATGGGAAAGCTACCTGGTTATCTATGGGAAAGCTACCTGGCTGTCTATGGGCAAGCTACCTGGGGGCAAGCTACTTAGGGCAAACTACCTAGCTACTTGGGTTCAATTTACCTAGATATCTGGGAGCAAACTACCTAGCTACTTGGGGGTTAGCTACCTGGGGGCAATTTACCTTGCTGGGGTATTCATGATAGCCATCAGCCACATGCTGATTAGTGTTTCTGTATCTTATAGGTTTCCCCTCTGGACGGTGTCAGACGAGTGTTGTATCCAGTTCTTTCAGACAATGGTCAGTGAGGGCTAGTGTCGGGGAGTATTTATTTATATAAAGTGTTTTTGTGTTTCAGGGTAGTTTTTAACCACTATGTTTCCAGTGTTGGTAATAGAGGTGTTTGATAGACCTCTATTACTAGCGCTGAGGCTTGGCGTCAGCCAGTGGTGTTCTTTGTCACCCCAAGGCTGATACCAAGTCCCAGCACTAGTAATAGAGAGACGTCTGTCAAACACCTTTATTACTAATACTGGAAATAAATGGTAAAACAACAAACAGACACAACACAAAAAAACTTTATTTAAATAAACTCCACTGACCTCCACGACCATTTTATTAAAGAAATGGATCAAACACTGGTTCAATAAATCCATCAAAGTCCAACTGGGAAATCTGTAGGAAAAACAAAAACACTACAAATAGCATGACAGGCCTGAGCTCCGTCCCCTTCCCCACCCAGAGACCAGGCATCATGCCTGCGGCTGATCTTCTGGGTGTAGGGGAAGGAGTTCGGACCACACAATATGATTCTGAGGCATACAGACCAGAGCTGTAGCACAATCTCCAGGGGGTTAGTCCTTTGTTCCTCCTCAGAGACTGTGCCTCTAAATTATAGCCTATACTTGCTCTCCCACCCCTTGGAAATTTGTACAAAGTTGGGAAAAGTAAAGAGTTGCTAGAAAAGTGAAGAGTCTAAGATATTTGTTTCCAACTCTGTAGGGAGGAGTGTTGGCCGGGGGAAGTCAGCATGGTGGTGTGGACCGGATGGAGAAAAAAAGGGAATGTGAATGACTCATAAGAGAAACGTCACCTGTGAGTCACTAAATATAACTGAACTGTAATCACTTATATGTGTGCAAAGTGTAATGGTTTATATTCAGTAATGGTGTGGCGGTAGTATTCAGTGACTATGTGGTGGTGATATGTGGTCATAGTGTGGGGGTATAATTCAGTCACTATGTGGTCGTGATGTGGTATTTAGTCTTACTAGAATGATTGGTAATATTGGCACTGGGATTCTGTTTTTGTAAAGTTATTTGGGCAAGATTCAAGTTATGATGTTATCACATCGGCTGCATAAATTGAAGCGAGACTGGGTGGGGCACTGTACAGATGGCAGAGACAGCGAGGCAAAGTGGGCCCCTAAGATCAACTCCTCTGGTGGGCCCTAGGCACCCCAGTCAGACACTGGCTGAATTTGTAGTTTATGCTGCCCTAGGTCCTGAGAATACGTACGTCCACATTTAGTGGATTTGATTGGACTCATACTTCTGTCTTAGATTGTATCTTTGCCAAGGTTTTCTAAAATTGTTGGAGAAATACTTTGGCTTCACTGAAATTATGGAAAACAATGACAATAACCTTGATCTGACCACGAAGTATGATATTTCTATGTGTGTATATACGTATATACCTCACACTGTATAATGTAAATGTACGTTATCCTCAAAGCATACAGATATATCACTTGCTATAACTTGCATAATACACACACAATAGTATATGTTCGCTAGAAATACACGCAATGTCTAACACAGTGTATGACATACATTAAACATGACTGCAGAATACAGGTTTTTCCACGTAAAATGGTTTTCGAGCTAAATAAAATATCATTCAGAAATAAAGTAAATTAAACACCTTTGTATCCACTGCAGAGCCACCCGGTTGTATCTTCGGTCTCTGTTTACTACCTATCACTCTGAACAGTGTGTGACCACTGCAGCTAATCAGTAGCTTCAGCAGTCATGTGCTGTTCCACTGACATCACCACTGAGGAAGTGAGCAGCTCCTGGGCGATGAGGTTAATGGAACAGCATGTGACCTTGAAGTCATTGATTGGCTGCAGCAGTCACACAACATTTGGAGGGACAGGTCATAAACAGAGGCCAAAGATACAGCCAGGTGGATCAGCAGTGAATGCAAAGGTGAGCACAATCTTTTATTTTTATTTCCTGGATATGAGACTTATTTTTATTGTTGCTAAAGGTGACATTACTTTGAATACTCATCACCATTGTCAAAATCAAGGATGCTTTTACAACCATTCTAGAGCACACACTAACCATATAAACTCACAGTACAGTACATAGTCACTGCATACATACACACACTTTTGCATGTTCACTATACATAGGCAAACCATATAGAATGAATGGGCTGTTCATACAGTGTCTGTCTTTTGGTGATATCTGAAGGATACCATGATGGAACCATGGGAAGCTCATAGAAACCGATAGACCAAGGATAGCCCAATTAGGACTATGTTTGCTTTACTTGCTAAATGTGTAAATAACACTGCCACCCAATGCTGTCCTGGCTTCCCTGCACTCTGCAGACAAGATAAACAAGTAGAAGAAATCTACTGACTTCTCCACTTGTAATACAGTTTAAAGAGCGCTGGTACTGTGGCAGTGCCCTAACCCTAGCAAGTAACATTACATTAACATGCTGCAACAGAGTGCAGGGACTACCACCCCCAAACTGTGTCATACTAGGCACTAGCCCTCGGGTGTCTAATGGAAAATA
Organism: Phyllomedusa bahiana; assembly: GCA_025379985.1. NCBI lineage: Eukaryota > Metazoa > Chordata > Amphibia > Anura > Hylidae > Phyllomedusa > Phyllomedusa bahiana. The sequence goes on from JAODAL010063099.1 coordinate 15,820, forward strand.
CGGCCCTGGATCCTAGCACAAATTCAAGCAAACAGATTTTCTGTGGATCAGTTTCAGTGTGAAACCAGTTTGCAAAAAATTCAATTGACAAGAGCAAATTCAAATGAAGCATGGTTATCAATGTTAGAACGACTGGGCCGAATTTCAGAAATTGACAACTTACTATGGTTTTCAAGTGCAACAGTGGTGTGAGTATACAGAAAATCATATAACCAAGGAAAAACACCCAGTGAAAGATGATCCCATGAAGGTAAATTATCCTTAAAACAGAGGATATCAAAAAGCCTTCTGATAAACAAGCTTTGGATAGTCGAGCAAGTTGCAGCTGAATATACTGTAACGTTCGAGCTCCAAATAAAATGTCTGAACACACAACTCAAAGTTCCTTAGCAAGGATGGGCTATGACTAGAGATGGGCGAATTTCTCAAAAATTCGATTCGGTCACTTCGCCGAATTTTCCGACAAAATTCGTTTCGTTCCGAATTACTTCGGCACGAATCGCGTTGAAAAGCAGCTATTTCCAGGCTGCACAGAGCCTGCAGGTTGCTGTAGAACATTGTGCCATGCTTAAATATGCAAGAGTGAGCTTGGTTTTGGTCTTCATACAATGTTGTGTTTTAGTATGACAACGCAGATGACTGCCGCCGCTCTTAGAAATCGCTTCACTATAAAATTCCCTGGCACTTAAGAGGGCAAAACTGACCAAAAAACTCAAGCGGGAATGTAGCCTGATAAAGTCATGCCAGCGAAAGCTGGAAAAAAACAGCTGAGAGCTCAGGTGGCAACATTAGTGACGAGTGGGAGGTGACGGGGCAGCACAGCAGCATGAGGTCAGGCAGTGGCACATGACATCTGAGGTGGCAAAACACTAGGAAGCCACAGAGTGGCACAATGACTGAGAGCGGAGGTCACGGCGGCAGCAGTATGAGGTCAGGCAGTGGCACGACATTCTGGAGCAGCAAAACAGTATTAGGCCACAGAGTGGCACAATGATACAGTGTGGAGGTCACGAAAGCAGCAGTATGAGATCAGGCAGTGGCACAATGACATTCTGGAGGTGGCAAAACAGTATTAGGCCACAGAGTGCGACAATGACACAGTGTGGAGGTCACGACAGCAGCAGCATGAGATCAGGCAGTGGCAAAATGACATTCTGGGTGGCAAAACAGGAGGAAGCCACAGAATGGCACAATGACTGAGAGCGGAGGTCACGATGGCAGCAGCATGAGGTCGGGCAGGGGCACAATGCCCACAGTGTGAGGACATGGCAGCAGCCAGAGCAGCAGCATGAGGCCCAGACAGTGGCACAATGACACAGTGTGGATGTCAGGGCAACAGCAACAGCAGCAGCAGAAATGAGGTCATAGAGTGGCACAATGACAGAGTGTTGAGGTGGGTGGCAATACCAGCCCCTGGTAAGATGGTGGTAGGCAGATGGAAAAAACTGTCAGCAGATGTGTGGCATCAGGCGGGTGGCGGCATCAAAATAGTGGCTGAGGCAGGTAGTTTGAACCCAGACTGACGCCTAAGGTATTGGTGTGTGGAAATCCTGGGCCGATCCACCCGTTTCACTTGACAAAGGTCAGTCATTCCACATTTTCCCGTGGACAAGCGGGTTCTCCTTGGGGTAACGATGGCCCCCCGCCGCACTGAACACCCGCTCTGATGCCACACTACGGCCGGCAGGAACACTTCTCCACTGCAAACTGGCAAGTTGCGGCCACACATCCCGTTGGCTGCCCAGTAGTCCAGCGGAACTTCTAAAATGAGGTGGCAGAGTGCGTCCAAGTAGGCCACCCCCTGTTGGTTCAGCAAACTGCTCCAGGGCCTGCTGCTGCTGCTGCTGGCGGGCTGCCCTCCTCACTAGGCGGTGAAGGAAGCTGCTCATCAGTGACTCCAGACTTAGGTTACTACTGATGGAGCTGTACTGCTCCTACCCCCCCCCCCCCACCTTCCCCCACAGGCCGCCCCATAGTACCGAGCCGCTGAGGAAACCCCCGTCAGACCTGCCTCGGAGGGCGATGCCGCAATAGCAGTCCAACTGATTACGGAGGATTCCCTATAGATTTGAGTTTGTCTTCCCTCTCAAAAGCGGGAAAAGGTCATCCATTGGGGCGGAAGCGAGGGTCCAATAGGGTGGAAGAGCCCGAAGTCACCCTCTGCCGGATGCTGACTATTCGGCTGTCACTAGCCGGCAAAAAGCAAGCTGCGGGCCATCCTGCACCAAGTGACTCCGAGGGGTTCCCTGCCTCCATTTCCACTGTGTTACTGCCACGGTGCTTGCCGGGGCATCGCTCGTTTCCTGCATGCACAGTTTCCTGGCCATTTTCAAATGTTTTGAAGATCGGTGGGAAGACTTCAAGAACCTTTCACAACCAGATTGAACACGTGCGCCATGCAGGCGCATGGCCCACCCTCCCCCGGTGCAGCGCGGACACCATTTTTCCTCCCCTTGCCGTCACCATGGTTGATTTGCAGTTGGCCGGAAAAGCCCCACATCGATTTCTTCTGCAAACGCGGGGCAGTTTCCCCCCCTGTGTGTTTTTTTCGCCGAGGCAAGACCCCCGGGAGAACGCGTTTTACAACCCCTGTGCCTTACACTTTTGGTTTTGATGGAGGCTGTACTTGTGGGGGCCCGGATGGGGGGTGGTGGAGGGGGGAGGAAAGGCCGGGGCATTGGCGCAAGTGCAGCATTGGGAAAAACGTGGGGAAAAACGGCGTCTTTCCCTTCCAAGTTTTTGGTTTTGCCTGGGCTGGAAGCACATTCCCCCAGGGGGGCCCTAAAGGGAAAAGTTTTCCCCCGGCCCCCCGACCGTAGTTCAGCTCCCGACGTTCCCCGCGGGTGTGCACCTTGGAACAAAAAACCCATAAGGTCAAGGGGCCCAAACCCCCCTTTTTTCTACATATTTTTAAGTGCTTGGGAAATCCCCCTTTTTGGAAAAAAAATTTAAAGGCTTGGAAATCTCCACTCGGGTCGCCCCAAGCCATTAGTTCTCTAATGGGGGCAGGTCCCCCATTTGGAAAAAGGGGGGAAATGCCAGACCAACAACTTGGACAGGGGCAAAGGTCCGGGGCTGCAACCCTTTGGTGGGTTGGGGGCATACTGTTGTCCTCTTTGCAATCCCCCTCGGGTGAAACGACTGCTGGCGCCAAGGGGGTAGCGAAGGGGCAGGAGCCCTCGGGGCCGGGAGATGTTTTCCAAAAAGAACAGCTCCCTTTTGCGAGGTGGTGGAGCCTTGGGCGGGTCAAGGGATGCCCGGCCCCCTGGGCGGCTGTGCGCTGCTGTGCGGCCGGGGAGGATGGAAACCCCCACTCGAGCCCCGTTTCTTTTTCCCCCGGCCCCATTGGTGACCTTCATGTTTTGACGCAAGGGCCGTGGTGCCAACGTTAGCCCCCCGTCCCCGCTTCACTTTCCCGGCCCCCAGATTTTTTCCCTTTTTAAAACCCCTATTCGGGCCCCCCTCCGGGGGTTTAGCAAAAACTGCCACAACCCCCGGGTTTTGGATTTTAAAAACCCCCAACGCTCCGCACTGAGTTACTACTTTTCCGCCGCCTGGCCCCGCTGAGCCCCTGTGCTGCTACTTTTTT
>JAODAL010063100.1:0-19407 GCA_025379985.1 Phyllomedusa bahiana
CTATCTTTACTTGAAGAGCCGCCATTGCCGGGACCTTCACTACATCAAAAATGCAGTATACCCCTTTTTTTAAAAACAAGATGCTGGGTGCGATTCTGCCCTTAACACATAAAACCCTAGGGTGTTCGTAGCTAATACGGTCGGGTCTTCTGTGCTGTCGATCCTGGGAAAAGTGAATGCTGACTCGGGGATTATTTCTCTTTTAATTAGTAGCTTGTTGTAGAATGGGTTTAAGGCTCCAAATTGATCAATCTTCTGCATGTTGGGGTTACTATTCACAGTTAACGCTTTTTATGACCATCAATATCCAAGTAACTGCTGATCGGCCCGGAGAGCATAATAGCTCGGATGACCATGAATTTTCCTGGTGGTTTCACAGGTATTGGACCACCATCACACGCTGTTGGAGGGTCCATAGAGCAGACACGACAATCGAAGTGGCCTACCAACTCCTGTAATTAGGGATAATGCAGTAGTTAGAAGTTTGGGTATCTTTTTCTTAAAATTTTTTATAAGCAACACAAAAGTCCAGCATTGTAACTTGAAAAGTCAATTTGCAATAAACATTAAGAACATTTTCAAATTGATAGCTGTAACCCATTACCATTTTAAATTTTTTACGAAATAAAAACATGTTTAAACATAAACCCCCCTGGCCCCCTTTCTTTACGGTCTCATTTTGTTCCAAAAAAAGGTTTTATTCCTTCCCTATTTCTGCTGCAGGGAAATCCCCTAATTTTAATTGACCTACTCTTAGCAGGTCTTTTTGGTATCGTAATAGCTTTCACAAGCCGTGTCTTTTCCTCACATAGTCCGTCTATAAAGGAAAAGCTAATCGCAAGACATGAAAACCAAATGTAGCTTTGCCCACAAAACCCAAAAAAAATATCAACAGTGCCTTTTTTCTCCCAACCCCCCCCCCACCCTGGTTTTGATGAGATGATCATTTAAAAGGCTCCCACTTTTTACCCCCGACTCTTTTTCATGTTTAAGGCAGAGTCCCGGGTTTTCCCCAAAGCCAAGCTAAGGGAAATTAGGGACTTTTTTCCTCTGGGTAAGTCAGACAAGACCTCCTAAATTGGGCTCGCCCATTAAAACCTTTCTTTGGAACAGGGAGAAAATTAAAGCATTCCTTAATGGCCCCGTATTTTTGGTCTGCTTTTCCAAGCAAAATCACATTTCCAACTGGGTGACCTTCACATTTTCTGGCTGGGAAAATCCCTTTTGGCCCCAAAAAACAATCGTATGTATGGGTGCACGTATCTGCAAAAATGGATTCAACTCCAATCGGTGGAGAGTACATCTTCATATCAGGGCCCCAAAATGCCGCAAAAAATTTCCCCCCAAAAATAACTCTCACCACCACTTGTGTTTCTTTAGCATGGTTGCAAGTGCTTGTTCTCTGATTTTGGCCCGACAACCCAACCCCATCCCCGATTAAGCCATGATCATCAGAAAGCCAATTTTTCCAATAACAAGACGCATTCCAATTTTGCGATAAAAATTAGCCTTTTTACCCCAAACAATTTCTTTCAAGGTCCATAACCCCCCGTCTTTGGGATTCCACAAAAGGTCTTGAAAACTGCACATTTCAAAAAACTGCACAAATGAGCTAAAACCAATTGCCTTGTTGCAAAATTTTAATGTATTCAAAGACCTTTGAATTTTAAATTTTTAGACAAACAATCGGGGGGGAAATTTTTCATTGGTTTTTGTGCCCTGCTTTGATGAAATGGCTACCAAAAACTGGGGAAAAGACTGCAAAAGGGGGGTAAAATTTTTCCACCCTTTTGGGGTTACCAAAACAATACCTCGTGTCCATATTTTAATAACGTGCAATTTTGCCAAATTTGAGCGGAGTCCACTCTGAACCTTTCCCTTTAGGGGTTTGAAAACCCAACATAAAAAACCAAGACCCGCCCAAGGGGCCCTATAAGATAACTGAGCCCCCTACAATCACCATTTTAAAAACTTCCCCTAACTAACTCAAACGTCCCGGGAAGGCCCACTAAGAAGGGGGTTTTAAACACCACATAAAATTTGTGCCGCCTTTTTTTTTCGGGAAAATTCTGCGTCTAGTCTTTTTTCTTGAGGTCGGGGTTTCTAAAAACCCAAAGGTCCTTACTGAGGAAAATAGAAACAGTATCGAAGCCATGATCTTGAAAAATCAACTTTGTTGGCCGGGAATTTGCTGGGGAATTTCCTGACGCCTGCCTCCCCATGCAAAGTTTTTTCCCCCAAAACTGGGGCCAACGGTAGACCCCCCTCAGTTTGCCTGATGAAACGATTAAACCCCTTAAAAAAAAAAGGGGCCCATTTGGGATTCCCCGTGGGTTCCAAAAATAGGGGTGGAGGGTTTTAGAGTAAGCACTTGCACTCCCCTAGTTTTCCGAGCGCCCTAGGGGGGACTAAGTGTTAAAAAAATTAAAAAATAAAAAAAAAATTTGTTAAAAAAAATTTCCCCCCGGGTTTTTTCATTAAATGGTTTCGGGAAAGGGGAAAAAATTTGAAAAATAAGCAACTTTGAATTCGGAGGGTCATTGCAAACTGCCTTGTTCTAAACGTGTCCCTTATCTTGTGTTTTTTTTTTCACTGATTTTCCAGTGCGGGTTTTTAACCCCTCCTGATCCCTCCCCCTTTTGAAATTTCACTACTAGAGCTCATTTACATTCTGTACAGCCCCCGGGCAAATTTCACAGGCTTTACAAAAATGATCAAAAATTTAAAGGGGCCCGAAAGGCATTTTTCTGCCCTTCCCACCCCTACAGAAAACGACTGAAAGCAGATTTTTACAAATAGAAAACATCGGGAAAAAGGGAAGATTCCACCTTAAGGAGAGACACCAAACCCCAAAAACATTTTGTAGAGTTTTTTTTTTTGGCCTTTTTTCCCCCCTCAATTAAAGGCCTCTTTTTCAAAAGGGCATTAGGGGGGAAAGGGGCTGAAAACCCAAAACAGCGCCCCTGTTGGTTGTAAAAAAAATTTCAATGAGAAAAACATGACAGTTTTGCCCCCGTGCCTAACTCTCCTGCATAAACGCGTTTCGGGTGGCCTTTCTTGAAAGCTGTAATACATCTCCAGCTGTGAGAGGGGATCAGTGCTCAATTGATTTTAAAGCAGCCTGTGGGAAGTTTTACCTTTATAAAATAAGACTGGGTTGGGAGAACACATGATTTTGTGGGCTCAGAGGGGGGGGGGGGGGGGGGGGGAATTTTTAGGCCAGCAGTGAAGGGGGATTATGTCATCCAGCTGGGGAGGGGAAAAAAGCCCCCTGCATTCAAGTTGAGAAAGCTCAGGCAAATGTGAATGAGCCCGAAGTAAAAAAGCGATACATCCCCCCTTTTAAATTAAAAAAAAATTATTTAAAAGTTCAAACACCCCCAAACCCCCCGGAATTTTTCAACTAAAAATGTAAAAAAAATTTCCCGATGCAAAATTGGTATAGCGATGTTTTTTAAGTCTGATTTTACTAATTTTAAATATAAAATTTATCCCGTTTGCTGCATAACCCTAGGGAAAAAAAAAACCAAACATCCCGAATTAAATTTTTTTTTTTTTTCATTCACTCCCCCCCAAAAATTGGAATAAAAAGGGGATTAAAAAAGTTTAGATGAATCCCCCAAAATTGTACCAAAAAAAACTAAAAATTCAGCCCCCAAAACAAAAGAGGCCCCCTTTTTTTTGAGTCCATAGGGGGGGGAAAAAAAATTGGTCATAAAAAAGGCATTTCAGCAAAAATTTTAAAAAAAGATTTTTTTTTTTTTTTAAAAACAAAAACATGAGACCTCTACATATTTGGTATCACCGTGATCTTATAACCTAAGAATACAGATTTTTATTAAACCGAAGAGTTTCCATAAAAATAAACCCCCCCAAAAAAAGGGCTTTTTTCTTCTTCATTTTTTCCCAAAGAATATTTGTAGTGTTTTCCTGTACAATAACCCTCAACGGGTATTAATGGAAATATAAAAAAAATTATGACTCTTGGAAAAGGGGAGGAAGGAAAAAAAAAATTTAAATAAGTGCAATCTAAAAGGATTAAAAGCCCCATCTTGACCTGTGGGAGGCCAAACTGACATCACTGAATCCCTGATGATGAAAGGAGAGGGAGAAACCAGATTTGCAAAAGCAACCCCCAAATAGAAACCTCTTGCTTCCACTGTCCTAAGACCTATGGCTTTTGGACGGGACTCCTCCGCCACCCTAAACACATAAGTAATCTTGATGGATTTCTTATCTTTTCGAGAGACTGCTGCTGTTGATGATGGTGACTGCTGACCCTGTGCTGAGTAAGGCTCCTTCAGAGGAACATAATCGGTGTCGGACTGGGGTGGCCAGAGCCCACAGGTGGAGTTGACTTTAGGGGCCCACTAGGTGAGTTTTTATGGCCCAACGGGGGAGTTTTATTTTAGGGGCCCACCCTTCAGGAACAGAACTTTGACTGTACTGCCTCCTTTACTCTGCCTCTTGCTTTTGGCCTTTCTTTCTTTGCTTTTTTTGCCTCTTCTGAGGATGTATATGTAGTTAAAAACAACTTTAGGTCTACCATGCTCAGGGCCCCCACCGGGGGTTTCCCCTATTCCCCTGGGGGCCAGTCCGAGCCTGAGCATAATAATGTGAATTCCGGCTGACCGTATGTTTTAATGACCAGAGCGTACAGCACATAATGCCTATATCCAGGATTTCTGCAGGTATTTCTGCTCAGCTGAAGGTGGTCTGAATACAGAGATTATGTGGAGGTTACATTTCAAGACAAGTCTCCCTCCCATCTTTTTTAGAAAACCCCATGCAAATAGCCAGGAGAGAGCAGTGTCATGTCCTTTCATGATATGCGCAGAACCTTCTCATTGGGAAGGTGGAACAAATATATAGCTGATGAATTTGGACAGCCAGTAATAGATCTTCTCGGAGCAGAAAATGAAATTCAAAGCCCCAGGATTGTTTCCGTGCCTACAAACTAATAAGATGGGTACCATTTGACTAGCTATTATTTGTATGTATTGGAGGCGTTCACTAATAATACACCCCTGTCCCATGTTCGCTATATCTTACTGCATTTTCTGTCTTTACGTTTGTAGGATACTAATGGATAAAGAGGACATAGAAGAACTGAAAAGATGCTGGTATGTCTGTTTACTTTAATATAGAAAGGAAGATTTTCTCCTTAGGGAGAGCACCTATATAGGTGTTAGAATTCTAAATTGCCTGTTTGCGCTCCACGATGCATCTGCGTACACAAGGCATTATGGGGAAAACAGCTGAGAAGCTCTAGCGCCTCTTTTGATGTAACAAATCCCAATTTGCTTTGAACCCACTGGATCTTTGGAAAGCAAGAAGGGATATCTAGCCAAGCCAGCATCAATCATCTGTAGATAGCCTGTTTTGGGGTGTTTGCCCCTCGTCAGTGCAGAGCGATGCTTGCTTGGCTGAGTGGGAGGCAGTGAGTACTCGAAAGGGAAGAGCTCTCCCAAGGAGAGCACCTATAATAGGTTGTGTGGAGTTTCGAAGTTTCCTTTTTGCACTCCCACGAAGTACTGCATCCACAAGGCTTTATGGGAAAGGAGCTGAAAAAGCTCAAGCCGCCTCTTTTGATGTATATAGGTGCTCTCCCGAAGGAGAGCTCTTCCCTTTCTGAGCTACTCACTGCCTCCCACTCGGCCAAGCAAGCATCGCTCTGCATTGACGAGGGGCAAACACCCCGAAACAGGCTGTCTACAGATGATTGATGCTGGCTTGGCTAGATATCCCTTCTTGCTTTCCAAAGATTCAGTGGGTCAAAAGCAAATTGAGGATTTGTTACATCCAAAAGGGGGAGCTAGAGCTTCTCAGCTCCTTTGCCATTATGCCTTGTGATACTTTTAATATAGAAATAGTGACTGGAGAAATAACCAGAAAGGCCAACAGAGATGCGATGAGGGAAATAACATTTTTATTTAGAGTCTTCCATAAAAATGTGGCATTAATTAAGGATGTGTTTGTCACGATCATATTGCTTTTTACTAGGAGCCTCTGGGCTCGAACGCGTAAGCAGAAATCTTTCTCTGCCACGTTGTGTTTTTTAAATGGAATGCTCTAAAGAATAAATTTTATTCTCCATCGAATATCTGCTGACCTTTCGGTTATTTCTCCGTTTATTATTTCTATGTTCACATTCGCTTCTTGGAGTGGGGCACTTGCATGGATGGATGGTGTATCTGATGTACCCAAGGTCAGCTGGTAAAGAATCTGTCTTTAATTTTATTTTTAATGTGCATCACACGACCATTCAAAAGCCAAATTGTGAAATTTTTCCTAATTGAAGACCTATAAAGCATAAAAAAAAATCTGTTTTAAGAGGTTTTACCATTCACATTTATCCCTTCACCACAGAGCAGTAGAACTATGGTCCCAGGTCCTCTGTTCTGTGACCATGGTGAGAAGTTTGAACATACCAGTGGTCATGCGCACACACACACACACACACACACACCCAAGTCTTTGGGCTGCCACAATGTTCGGCCCTATGTCAGCCCAGTAAGTATGAAGTAATCTATGGCTGCTGTGTGTTCTAGATCCATGTTTCTGTAAGGCCGCGTGTCAAGGTTGAGTAAGGGCATGTTCACACCAGCGTTTTTGGACGAGGTTTTTCGGAGCGTTTCCTCGCGTCCAAAAACCTCGTTCTAAACCTCGTCCAAAACGCCCCCAGTTCATTTAATTGATTCCTATGTAAAACCTCATTGTATTCACATACACGAGGGTTTTTTACACGCTTTTTTTGAAGTAATGAAAAAGAAGTATCATGTCAATTCTTGAAGCGTGGTTTTGCACGTTGTAGGCACTGTTTTCGCCGCGGTTTTTTTTTCCTGGGTATTCATTTGTATGGGTGAAAACCTTGTCGAAAACCTGATCAAAGCCTCTTCAAAAACCCTCAATCTGAAAAGCCGTTTCATCGAGAACGCTCTAAAACCTCGTCCAAAAACGCTGTGTGAACATGCCCTAAGGCTATGTTTACACGGCTTAAAATGGGGCCCTATTTTCGGTCCGTAATTTTCGCGCCGAATGCGCCAATTACGGGCCCATTCATTACGGGAATTCACAGTTCTCATAGAGAACTATGGATTTTCGTCACCTCTCCCCGCCCGGCGAATCCGCCCGGGGGGGGAGATAATTTACATGTCACTTTCTAGCGGCGTATACGCGCCCCCTAGCAGTGATAGTCTATGGGCCGGCGAAGTGCCGGCCCCCTGCTTACATCCCCCGCCTCCCGCCCCGCCCCCGTCCACACGGCGTAAAATTTCGGGCGAAATTACTCCCGCCCAATTAAGCCGTTGAACATAGCCAAGGGTTGATACCTGGAATGCGTTGTATTCAGGCTAGGGTGGCAAACCCCTGGCCACAGTAAGTGTTGGGCCATAGCAATTTAAAATATGAAAATTGAGATAGTTTTGGTGGTGATGGATAGCATGCTTTTTTTTTTTTTTCTTCTCTTTGGGGGCAAAGTGAGCTTATTTTTTAACATTGGAGAAGTGTTGCCACAGGCTGCATTATGAGTTACTAGAATTTTCTATTCTGAGCATCTTTAGGGGAGGTCCAGACGTGCATGCTTCAGTTTTCAGATTTACAGCTTGTTTATTCTTTGTGAAAAAAGTTGTTAGTTTTGTCATATTGTTCCCCCACCCAGTGGCCACATGAATCTTAGAGGAATTATTCCCTGTCTTGAGACCTTTATGGAATTTCCCAAAATACCCCAAATGGCTGAAAGGCCCGTGGTTTCCACTTACAGGAGATTTGCCCAAAGTAAAATTGACATGGGAAGCTTGAAAAATAATTAATAAACATTTTCACCTTTTCTTTGTGTAAAAATTCTGTACCATTTTTGTTTTAGCTGCCACCTTAAGTGATCCATAGTGTGCACTTGTGTCTCTAGAGGAGACGACCAGGACGAAGCTAAGTCCAGCCACAAATGCTCCCGACTCCTCTCAAGTACTATTGTCAGTCTAATTCCCTGCTTGGTAATCATACAAACTCGGCACTTTGCATAAACAGAACTTTGTTTGACTAGAGTGAGCAAAAATGTGAGGAAAGGCATGTGATTCAAGCGGCTGGTCACATGCAGGGCTGTGGAGTTGGATTCGGTGGCTATTTTGCAGGAGTCGTCAAAAAAATGGACCAACTCCCAAACTATATAATAAGTTGGTCCAGTTAGTTGGATGCAGAGCAAAGAGCAAGAGGCAGTGGGTCCAGCCAGTGCTACCGTTCCCAGATCTTCAGCCGTATCGCATGAGGACTGTAATTGATGACATGGAGCAGGCAAAGCGCGGCCTCAGGGGAAAAGATTCCGCTCCCAGGCAAACAGATTTCAGCAAAATTTTTCACCTGTTTTCAAAGAAGTAAGAGTTTAACCATTCATCAAAACTGACTGTGGCTGAGGCAATTCTTTTACCCTGACATTGTTAAATTTGCTCCTGTGGTTCCCGCTTTGCCCCCAACCCAAGTTAGTGTAGAGAGGCTGTTCTCTATCCTGAATAATGAGATCAGATGAGAGGTCATGTATGCAGGATCTGATGGAGGCGATACTATTTCTCAGAACAAATTCAGAGACTCCACAAATGTTCCTGCAGTGTTTTGCATTTTTACAATTTTTTGTGTTCTAATGTCATGTCCAATAAATATATTTTACACTGACAAGCAAAATGGTAACAATGTTTTGAACTTGTGACTTTCAGCTCCAAATATCTCACCATCCACTACAGCTTTGTACATGAGGCTACTGTAATTTTATATACAGTCATCTTACCTATCTTATAAAAAAATTTGACTTGCAAATATTTAGCATCTGCTTAGTTATAGTTTTGCTCCTAAAAATCAAAATGTTAATTTTATTATTTTGTTAGTATTTGGGAAATCTGCCTTTTGGTTTTCAGCTCTGCCTGAATCCTTCTGGGCTCTGAATCAGATTTAACCATAAACTTGACCAAAATCTGATTTCCCGGTCTCTTCTACACATTCCCAATTTGGTGCAGACGGACTTGGATACAAATACCCCCATTTCTTCAACTCTACCCACATGTTTCAAACGATCAAAACATTGTTTCCCTTTGCTTTTCAGTGTCCCGTTCTTCCTAAATAGCTTGATTATTGTATCATAAGGTGATAACAGCCTGATGTTACCATTTTTACTACAGTAAAGTTATTACTTAAACATGCGCCATGTATGAGGAGTCGGGGGTTTTGGGGTCGGGGGTTTTGGGAAATTTTTAGGATCGGAGTCCCGGGCTTCGGCTTGCCGACTCCAAAAGCCCTGGTCACATGATAGCAATTCATATAAATCATCCACGCCCCTTTTGAAAAAACCAACGAAAACTGAAAAAAACCCTTTTAGAAAACTGCTTTGGGGGGGGACTACTAGAATTAAAGGATGACCCCCTGCTCCGTACTCCAAATATGGGGCTTCTATTAAGTTTTTTTGGGGCTACGGGGGTGCGTTTCACAAAAAAATTAAGAGAACAAACCCTCTCCAATCGTTTCTCTTTGGAGGCTCGGCCCTTGGGGAACATTCTTATGGTATCTTGGGGATTTGAAAATGTTGTGCACAAATCCCTTCCAGAAGAAGTTAAGAAAAACCCAAAAAATTAAATTTTTACGGGTTTACAAATTTTAGTTGCTTAAAATACCCAAATTTGCCACAAAAACTGCCACTATACACCCCCAAATAAAAATTTCATATAAATCCACTGTAAAAAAGAATTTTCTTTTCGAAGTATACCAAGACAAAGCATGTTTTTCCCTTGAATAGCTGAGGGCCACATTTGGGGCACCTTTTGGGTAGCAGAAACTGGTTTTGGATTTAAACTTTTATTTGATTTAAACAGTTTTTTTTTAAAAAAAAATCGATTAAATTAATTCAAAAATGGTAAAAAAGAAATAAAAAAATGAATTTGTAAAAAAACTTTAAAGGTTTCTCGCTACAAAAAATTGTTTTAAAAATTGTAGGGAACACAAATACATTTTCCAAATTTTGCTTTGTTCCTCTTTTTCCCTAAGGAATACAATGATTTATGACCTCCCGGGTATTTCTTTCCCTCAGAAACCAACCTAAAAAATTTCTCCCCGCTTTTGTTCATGAATACGGAGTGATTCATACACATTTGGGCATGTCCTTCTCTGAGCAGTAAAAAGCTTGTTTTATGAAAAAATAAACACCTGAAATTAGGGCTTTTGTTTGGGGATAGATAAGAAGTCCTGTTGTAGTTGAGAATAATCTATCTAATAACAATGAAACACAACAAGCACAGAGCTGAAAAAGAAGGGGTTTATGAAAATTATCAGTCTGAACCGAAGGGGAAAGGTATTTCATTCATGCATCCTTAAAACTCGTGGGGAGACAACCCCTTTTAAAATTTTATGATTTTTTTTTTTTTTTCTTTGCTTTTGTATAGATTTTTTTTTTCCACTCTGGGTTTTTTGTCCCCAAAGAAAAAAATAACAGGGAAACCCCACAAAAAACGTTAATGCTACACAATACATGAAAAAAACTTTGAGGGTTTTTTAGTTTTCACCAACACGTTTTGATCAAAATAAATTTTAAACCATCTGCCGACCCAACAACACCCCAGTACTGATGGGCTATACTATTCCCACCTCCACTTTTGGGGCCCGTAAACCCCTCATTGGTCAACAACTTCAAAATCCAGAGAAAAAAAGGGACCAGCCTATAAAGCAGACCGAAATACAAATAAAACCCTTTCAGAAAACCCAAAAAAGGAGGGATCCCCCCCCCCCCGTAAAAAGTTAAAAGCAATAAATTGCCCAAAACAACGCATTTCCCTTTAAAAAAAAAAAAATAAAAATTTTTTAAAAACCCCTGAACCCAGGGGTACAAAGACCTGGCTTTTTTACACCCCCAATTTTTTTTTTTTTTTTTTTTTTTTTTTTAAAAAAAAATCTGATTAAAATTTACAATGTTTAAAAAGAAAATAAAAAAAGGAATTAAAGTAAAAACGTAACAAATTTAAAAACTTTTTTTTTCTTTTTTGCTTTTGAAAAAATTTTTTTTTTCCACTCTGTTTTTTTCCAAATGACAAAAACGACTCAAACAAAATTTGGGGCTTTTTAGCAAATCCCTATGGGCTCTCCATTTAATTAGTTAGAAAAATGTATTAAACAAAAGAATAACATTTCTCCTCCCTTAAAGATTTTTTCACCAATTTTGGGGGGTTTTTTCCTTTAAAAATGTTGGGGCACTATTAAATACGTATTTTATCATAAAAAATTTTCATTTTATGTACAAATATTTTGGGCAACCCTTTGTGACTTCCACGAAATCCTTTCCGACACCCTCAAGGGCTGCGTCCTATTTTCAAATGCATAAATGCAAATATTTAAAAAAATTTCTCCAAAAACCCTGACACAGGAAAAGAGTCCAACACTGTATGGGGGTAAAATAATAGGGGTTTTCCCCAAGCCTTTTCCTAAAAGTCCCCCCACCCTTTACGGGTGCTTTTTTTCTAAAAATTCCCTCACGTAAATAAAACCTATATAAACCAAGCTTAGCTTGTCCCCCCTTTAAACAATCCTACTCTTGAAAACAGCAAAAAAATTACCTACCGTTTCACTTTAAAATTTAAATTTTCCCGTATGCCCCTGATGAAAGTTCACCCGCTCTCCCACAAAAGGGAAATTTCAGCAGTTTCTTGCATGAAACCCTCGAAAATGCACAATTTACACCCAAATTTTCCTTGTTCCAATTGGGTCTAGTCATAATTTGCATACCGATGGTGTTCCCCCTTATTTTTTAATGCCGGGGCTGAATCAGAAAAAACAAGGGGAAAATCTTTCAAATAAATCACACAGCTTATAGCGGCACATACTGTGGGGATCCGCTATACCCCAGGTGGTTTTTTAAAATTTTGGGGCTGGGGCCCCACCTACCTCTAAATGCTCTTGCTGGCTCCCATTCACTTTCATTTATACGGCAGGGAAAAAGTGACTGACATTCCCTTTTAAAGGGGTGCAGTAGCGCGGGGGAAAACCAAAGGGGTGGAATCTTTAAACCCAAAGCCCCCAACCCCTTTCCCCATACATGGCCCCACGTGTAAAATTTAAAACTTTAAATGTAGTAAAATGGGGAACACAGGGTTTTTAAACACCTTAGATACAATAATCAAACTATTTTAAAAAAGAACTTACAAATGACAAGCAAAAAGGGGAAAAAAAGTTTTGAACAATTGACTTTTAGGGTCCAAACCTCCATCCACTACTGCTTTGAAACACAAGACAAACCAAAAGGGTTTTAAACCCTATCCCTTTCTATCTTAACAAAATTTTTCTTTCAGCTATGACACTGCTTTGTTTTTTGCAATTCTTTTCCCTTAAAACATTTTTTTCTGTTTTTTCCATAAAAATCCCAAAAAGTTTAAATTTTATTTTTTTGGTTTTGTATTTTAAAACTACCCTTTGGGGTTTTCCCCACTGCCTGAACCTCTGGGGTTCAAGCCTTTTTCGAAAGAAATGATCCCAGGGCTCTTCCCCCAACCTTCCCAAGTTGGGGCCCCAAATTTTGGGCTCACTTGTGTAGAATTCAAATTTTTTTTCAACCCCACCACAATGTTTTTCCCTTTGTTAGGTCGGGGGGAAAGGCCCGTACAGCAACTCTAAATTCATGGTCATTGAACCTTTCCTTCAACCTTCACATTTTTTAGGTCGTTTTCCCCTGGGAAAAATTTGTCTTCCCCTTTTTAATTTCCCATAATACTCAATGTATGAAAATTAACCCCGGGGGCCCTTTTAGAAAAAACCCCGCAAGTGGGTCAGCATTTTAATCACCATTGACCCTGGGGCAAGTATCCAACCCTCTTTTGGGTGTGAAAACCCAAAAACCCCTACAAATTTCTCCACCAAACTTGAAAGTTCAATTTTCCCTTGAAATTTTTCCAAACCCATTTTTCCCCATCAGAGCAGGGCCCATTGACTTTTCTCTTATCGCTCTAAAAACGCCTGTTTCCTTTTTTTTCACTTTTTTTTAGTTTTTTTTTCAAATTCGAGCCAACCCCTTTCCATAATATTTTTAAGTCACAGCTTTGTCACCTTTTTTTGGGGCCCTCAATTTCCCCCCCTTTTAGGTTGTGTTCAACGGGGCTTTCATGGACTCATGACTCGCCTTACAAAGCGTACGAACAACCCCCCCCGCTGTGCTTTTCCAGAACTTATAGACCTTGTGATGACTAAATTGGGACTAATATTTTGCCTGGTTTTCCCCCATCTAGGCTTTAGAGTGGGTTTGGGGGACAAACCGGGGGGATTTTATTTAAAAACTAAAAAAATTTAAATCACTACAGAAAAGGGGTTTTATTTAAAACATGATTTAAAATCAAAGTTTCCCACCTAAATTAGTTTTTTGCAAAATTTTTCATGGGAATTTGATGAAAAATTTTTTTGAATCACTTTTTATATCTTTTTTCTCCCCAGTTTTTTGGTTTAAACAAATTTTAATTTTTTTTGGAAAACCACCTTTTCTGTTTACTTGGGAAAGGGAAAAAAAAAACCGACCTTTAAAACAATTTTTAAATTTGATTTATTCAACTGAAACAATAACAACATTCAGCATAAGTTTTTTGCTTTAAAAATCCTGGTTTGTTAACTAATTTTCTAAACAAAAATAATAATTTTTTAAGAAACTTAGACTGTCAGCCCACCGACACATGAAAACTTAAATTTCTACTGGCCCTGCTGTCCTCTTGCTCATTGTCCCTCGCATCTTCAAAACTTTTTCTTTGTTTTCCATTCATAATCGGAAAAGAAAAAAAAACTTTTTCCCGATTAAAAGGGTCCCCAAACCCATTTTCTCAATTTTTGAATGAAAGATCCAAAGGGAAAAATATTTTTTCAACGCCCCAGAAAAAGCTACTGGTGTTAAAGTGAAAACCTTTCTTGAAAAATCCCCTAAAACCAAACACCTTTTACTTCCACCATTTTTCTGGGGTTAAAATTCCTTTAAAATATCTTCACAAACATTTAAATTTTTTGAATTGGGGTTTTTCCCCTTTGCCCCTGAATTTTTTTTATTGTTCATTAAAAAAATGGATGATTGCTGGAAAACCCAGTCCCTAGCTAACCCTCTTCCCAGCCCTTAAAGGGTTTTTACCCTGGGGAAAATTTGGGTATTGGGCAATATTTTTTTCAAAAAAACTGGAGTCAAAGCTTTTCCCAATTTGTTTGTTTACTGCTTTAACTTTTAAACTGTCCCCTGTGTATTCTTTTTAAGGGTTTAAATTCATTCCTTCCAATTTCAAAAGCATCCCAATAAAACAGTTTTTTCTTATTTTGTTTAAAGCTTGAGAATGGGGTTTTTAGGAAACCAGCATAGGTTCAACATTTCTCTTTAAACCCAATTTGGGTTTTTGGGCCCTGACGGGGCCCTCTATTTATCTCGATTTTTTTCACAAATTTTCCCAAAAAAAATAGGCCAGTTTTGATATACTGCTCCAAAAAAATTTCCCCCACAAATTTTCCCCTCTAACATCTTTGGGAGCGTTAGCTTTGGTTTTCCCCCCATCCTTTTCGAAACTGCCGCACAAAAAAAGATTATTTCGGGAAATATTTAGCAATTTTAACAACATTACCATTATTTCCCGGAACACTAAAATCTTTGGCTAAGAGGTTTCAGCAAAGACACTGCAACCCATATGGTTTTTTGCACTTTGTTTTCCCTCCCTTCTCTTTTAAAATTTTCTTCTCTCTTGGGTACTTTGCAGCATTGTCATACCCCAAAATGCACTAACATTTGAAAATTTTTTTTCACATGTTGTTATAGCTTTTTTACTGCCACTTCTTGTAAGTATTCCCGCGTGGGGTGCATTTCCTGGGCTATCAGTTGTTTTTTTCAAGGAAAACTTTTAAACCCCCTTCGTTGTTTTTCAAAACACATACAATAGGGTCATTGTGGAAAATTACCCACCCATCAAAACTTAGGGTTTAAAAATTTTACCCTCCAAAGCGTTTCAAAATTGCTCCATTTTTTTCCTTCCCTAAAACCCTTTTTTTCCACATTTCCCTTTCAAAATTCACTCTGCTGGGTGGGGAAAAAGTAACCTGGTCTCAGACTGAACCCCTATTCATTAAATTGGGGTTCCAGTCGGGAAACCGAAAGAAAGTTTGGGGTTTAATAAAAAAAACGGCAATTTTTTTTATCAATCAACTCTTTTTTTAATCCTATTTTTTATTTACAAACCAAACATGGGGTTCCCCCGGAGGGAAAGGTTTTTTTTTTCCTTTTTGGGGGATGGTGAATTGGCGTGGGGGTTTTGAAAAAGATCTCTTCTGCAAAAGGAAAACCTATCCTGATGATAACTCTGGGAAACTGGAGAAACAGGGGAAGGTGATCTTGGAGTGGGTAGTTTCCCCGAAAACCTTTTTTTTCCCCCAAACAAAAAAATCAATGCTGTTTTTTTATGTTTTTTTTCATTTTCTCTTTTTTTAACACAACACATCCCTGCCCCAAAAGGAATTTTTTGTTTTTCTTTCATCATAACTGTACCAAAGACATACCATGGGAGGAATAAGAAATTTTCATTTTTTTCACACATGGGCAGTTTTTAAACTTAGAAATGGATTCAATAAAATTTTACCAACCTGAAATCCCTTTTCCTGTTCAAAGTGTTTTCTTTGTCACCTTAAAACACTGGGGACTTCCAGGGTGTTGCCTCATTCCCCGCCACCCCGGCCTTGCAAACTCTTTTTTTGCAATCGTTTCAAATTTTTTTCGAAAGCCTGCCTTTCCGATAGCAAAGGGCTTTATTAAAAAAATTCCCCAAACTGGGGCTCTTTTAAAAGGGCCCCTAAACCCTTTAAAAAGAAAAAATGGGAATAAACCCCCCAGATCACACACAAACACATCCAGACTTGTCCCTTTTGTGGCTATGCTAATAAAGTGCTCCCAAAATTTTACTTTCATTTTCCCTTTTCTGCTTCCCTTCCTTCCCTCCCCACTTTGATTCCATTCCTTTTTTTGTTTTGCGATCTAATCAGAAAAAATAATGTCAAAATTCTTGGACTTGGCAAATTTGGGGGTTTAATTTTGTATTCATAGGTTAGAAACAATGGGGTTTTAAAAGTCTTTTTCTCAACTCTGTTTATGTTGTAACATTTTTGCTGTTAAGAAAAGGGTGGGAAACCCCTGCGATTTAAATTCGTTTTTAGAACTCGTAATAAAAAGGGGAGCCCTCTTGATAAATAGGCAGAGAAACCCGCCCACTTAAACCTACAAAACCTTTTGAAAAGCATGGCTTTTTGAATTTACACAAATACAACCTTTTTCTACTGAGGGTTTAAAAAAAACCCCTTTTTTTGCTTTTAACTCATGATGGAAGGGAAACCCTTTTGGGTGGAAAAAAAATCCTCAAAAAGCATTTATTGAAAAACCGAAAATTTTAAACCAAAAAAAACAGATTTTTTTTTTTTTTTTAAAAACATTGGGTTTTTATCCACCCTGGGGCAAACATTTCATATTTTTCCACTTTTTATGGTCTCAAAAAAATTTCAATTTTTTTGGCGAGAGACCTGTTTGTTGACTGGGGTTTCCCTTTTGTTTGGGGCATTTTTTTCATGGGACTCCTCCTTCGAACCATGACCTTTTGCTTGGGAAACAACCAAAAAATACACTTACCAATTTTGGGGAAAAGTGAAACAGGGTTTTAAATTTTTTTTTTTCCCCTGGCCGAAAAATATTTTTCTTCAACGGGTGGATACCGTAACTTATTTATCTGTATATTGCCCCAAATTTTTTATTGTGCAAAACCGTGCATCTTAGCAAAACTACACAAGGAGTATCCTTGGGTGGGTTTTTCCTATTACCTGTATACCCCTACTTTTCCAAGTAAAGTCCTGCCCCCCCTTTTTAAACCCTTTTGGGGCTACTGAAAGTTAAAGCCCTATTAAGGCCCGGTTTTACAAGTATCTTTTTTGCACCCCAGTATTGAGATTTTATTAAGTGGGTTTTCTTCTTTTTTTTGGGGAAAAATTTCCCATTTTGGTCTCTAAATATGGGGTAACCCCCTATCTCAATTTTCCCCTTAAAAAACACAAAAGTATTTTTACCTACAGCCAAAAATTTAGCCCAAAAGGGAACGGATTCTTTAGCAAACTTTAAAAAATTTGGAAAAGCATTCAACCGAAAACGAATTTGGGGGGACCCCCACTACAATTCAAAATTATATTGAAAAAACATATCCCAAGAGCTTAAGGGTCAAAAAAAATCCCCCCCACACCAAATTTTGGAAAAACCTTTTTCACCCGAATGGAACTCTATCCTTCATCATGTTCACTCAAGCCCAGAAACTTTGTTTAAAATGAAACTCAAAATTTGGGAAAAAAATCTCATCTACAATCAAAGTCCTGGAAACTGGCTTAACAATTTCAGGGCATTTCGTTTATTTCCCAGGGAAATTTGGGAAAAATTTTCAAGCAAATTTTTTCACAACTGAAGAATCGATTAGGGAATTTTAAAAATAAATTCCCCAAAAGATATGACGATTACGCAAAATGACCCAAATCAAAGAATGGGGCCCCTCAAACTTCAAAATTTTTAAACCCCAAAATCCCTTCAAAAAAGTCCTTTTAAAAATAAAAAAAGGAGAAACAGGAATAAGGTTTGCTTTTTTCTCAAAACATCTAGATCATCAAACACTAAAACAGACACGTCCATGGATACATCTAGAGAAAGTCTTGCTACTACCACTCCAACTCAGGAAAATACAGGACATTCGTATTATAAAAATTCAAAAAACAAAAAGGGCGCAACCAAGTACCAAACATGGGCATAGAGGAGGAAGGAAACATTCAAAGAAAGAAAAATCCTAGAATGCTAGCTCGTCAAACTAGAACACAAATAGGACAAAAATAAAAACAGTGGACGTTCTCAACCTTTCCTCCATTACTCTATCTCGGGATCAATCGCTGTCCTCTCATAAGGGTTTTTAAATTTAAATGCCTTAGGGGCGTAATTTTTGATTTATTTAAAACTATAAAAGATATAAATAAATTTGAGGCTATTAACTCTGAAAAGGCACTTCTGGCAGGACAGCGACCAACAAGATCAAACATATTCTATGAACACAAGTACACATGTCACCAATGAATTTTACAATTGTTCTTTCCTTGAGCAGGTGGGCTTATCCTCTCTCTTCGATTTGGAACTGGAGGGCAGTACACGCCAGGCCCTCACAAGCCTGGCTGACAGCTTTCCAGTCTCAAATCCGGACTTTTATCCCATCAACTCCAGGACCCCCCCAGGAAAATTTTTCCAGTCCCTATAGAAAAAAAAACTTAGGGAATTTAAAAACTGCCAACAAGGGATCTCTATTCAATCTTAAACCCTCACACAAAGCTGCCTTTAAACAATTAGAATCCTTTCAAACACGAAATAAAGATGGCCGATAAAGGCGGTACTATAGTGGTGTTAAACAAAGAAGATTACTGTAGTTCCATGGACTCAGTGCTTGCAGATAGGTCCATCTATATTAAATTAGCTCAAAATCCAACACAAAAATATGATGAGCTACACAAATTAGTGGAGGAGGGGGTCACTCTGGGCACCTTAAATCGCAATCAAGCCGATTTATATAAAATGTGACAATCCCAAGATACCAGTATTGTATGGATTACCTAAAATCCACAAAAATTCCACCACACCCACCAAAAGAGACCAATTGCTCCGGCATTGGCTCCTTCTCAGAAAAAAACTGGCAATGGGTGGATTTTCTTCTCCAACACTTTGTCAAGCGGGGGTACCGGTTAATTGAAGGATAGTAAAAGATGTACTAATTAGTTTCCAGCATAAAATATGGCATCCTAATACCAATGGATCACCTTGGACTAGAATCTCTTTACACTTGCTACATAAATGAGGTATACTAGACCAGGCCATTCAATATCATTTACATAAATACAGCAATTATTCTACAGACTAATTGATTATTTACTGGGGTTATTGAATTTTAGTTTTTCCCCAAATTTTTTCACCTTTTAATGACCAATTCTATGTCCAATGTAAGGGGGTGTCAATGGGGGCGAAATTTTCGCCCTCATTGGCAAATCTTACCATGTCCTGGTGGGAGGAGCTTTACATCTTCTCTACCCACAACCCTTTCTTGCATCAGGTGGAATGGCATGGCAGATACATCGATGACCTTCTAATCATCTGGGAAAGGGGGATTTACTGCCATGCTTCCTTCTTTACGTTTGTTAATAACAATATTTTCAAATTGAAAATTTTCTTTCAATTCTGATGCACAATCAAAATCTTTTTTTAGATTTAACATTAACTGGGGAGCTCACAATCTATTATTTCTGTTACATATAAAAAGCCCACTTCGGGGAAAAATATTTTTCATTTCAAATTATCACAGTAAATACAAAAAAAAAAATCCAAAA
>JAODAL010063101.1:0-19407 GCA_025379985.1 Phyllomedusa bahiana
TCCAGCTATTTTCCAGTTATCCCCACTATTCATATTTTTTTTTCTGCAATTAATATCTGTTTTTTAAAATTTTGTTGGTCAGACTCAAATTTGGGTTAGATGAAATTTTAGAGATTTTTCAGCTTTTTTTTTTTCCCCCTTTTTTTTTTTAAAACTATTGCTAAAACCCCCCCCCCACTCAACCCCCTGATTTATTACAAATTCCCACTCTCTATGTCACTATCTTGCTGCTTTTTTGGTATTTCCCCTCCCCCCCCGTCCCTAGATTAAACCCCCGAAAATCCGACACAACCTCTTCCCCCAAAGACCAAAAAAAAACTGTAGTCTACACAGCACAATTTTGTGGTCTTTTTTTTTAAACCCGCCGTTTTTTTTTAAAACCAGTCAATCCCCGGCAGAATACCATTTGTTCCGTACATTCAATTTTACTTTCAACCCTATTTGTTAAATTTTTCCCATCTCGTCCATTTAATTACTTTTAAAAAACAAAAAATCTAAAGGATTTTGGTTCATATTTTTCCGAAAAAAAAAAATGTTTTAAACTATTGTGGTCAATGCTTTTCATGCCCCAGTACTAAATGTGTCATCCTTCTCGATTCTTTTAAAAAGGAAAGGACAGGCCAGACTACCTGGGCTCAACCCCGATGTTTTTGTACTTGGTCTGGATTTGGGGTTAAAACGGATGAAATGCGGGCGAAATTTCAAAAACCATAGCCTATGGATTACATTCGCCCCTCTGATATTTTACAACCTATTGTATGGCGGGAAGGAGGGGGAAAATTTTGACATGTAAATTTTTGTGGCGAATGTCCGGAAAAAGATGTCATGGGGGCCGCGAAATCACGTTACTCCAAAACACAGGGGGTATTGTAGAAAACGCACCGTGATTACATTGTGTGAAATACCCCTTTCGGGGTTTTTGGTTTTGACTCTTAATCCCCCACACACCAACAAAAAGCTTATTGAAGGAAAAGGAAGTTTATTATTTAGGGCACATTCCCCGGGCCCCCCAATCTGAACCTTTGTTACTCTGTCAGGGCTTTAGTCAATATTAAGTCTAGAAGGGCCCTTTCCCCAGTTGGTTTCCCGCACCCTTTGTGAGGCTACAGGTTTCAATTCCCAATTTTTTGTTGGGTAGTTAAAAATCCCCATAATAACAAACCCCATTCTGATTAATGCTTATTATTTGCGAGGAGATATCTTCTAGGGGTTTTGTTTTTTTGGGGGGTATAGCGCCCTATTGAATTATATTACTGTTATTACCACCAGTATATTTACGCATAATGATTCCCCCCTTTTTTACCCTTTCCTATATCTTCCTGCAGTATTGGCTTCAGATAGGATTTTACATAGAGACAGACACCTCCCCCCTTCCGGTGTTTACGTTCACTTCTAAATAGACTGTAACCCTGCTATTTAGTTAACCACCCAGTCGTAGCTCTCGTCCAGCTATGTCTCAGTTATCCCCACTATCTCATATTTTTCTTCTGCAATTAATACTTCTAGTTCATTTATTTTGTTGGTCAGACTCCTAGCATTGGTTAGCATGCAATTTAGAGATTTTTCTGCTTTTATTCCTTTCTCCCAATTTTTTTTTACTATTGCTACACCCCCTCCCTCCACTCCACCCTCTGATTTATTACTAATTCCCAGCTCTCTATCGTCACTATCTTGCATGCTATATGTGTAGTTTCCCTCCTCCCCCACTCCCGAGATTAACCCACCGAACATCCGACTACAACCTCTGCCCCATATACATCAATAATAAAACTGTATTCTACACAGCACAGATTTTGTCCGGTCGTTTTTTAAACCCGCCGGATTTTTCAAACCAGTCAGATCTTCCGGCAGAATACCATCTGATTCCCGTACATTCAATTTTACTTTCAGACCCTACTTTGTCTAAATTTTTACCATCTCGTCCATTTATTACTTTTACACAAGCAAATAATCTAAAGGATCTATTGGTTCATAGTTTTTACCAGCAAAAAAAAAACTGTGGTTAAACTAATTGTGGTCAATGCATTTCATGTCCCAGTACTGAATGTGTCGATACCTTCTCGGATTCTATTAAAGGAAGGACATGGTCCATGACTACCTGTGGCTCAACCCCGATGTTTTTGTACTTGGTCTGGACTTCTGGGTGTCCAAACTGGATGAAATGCGCGGCGCAATTACAGTAATCCATAGCTCTATGGATAACATGTCATCCCTCTGAGCGTATAATACAATCGTATTGTATGCGCGTGGAAGGAGGAGGGAAATTGACATGTCAATTGTTTGTGGCGATGATGTGCCATGAACAATGCATGTCAGTGGGGCCGGCGGAATCAGCGTTACTCCCAAAACACACGGGGTATTGCCTACTGTACGCACCGTGATTACATTGTGTGAACATACCCTTACTGGTTTTTGGTTATGCACTCTTTATCCATCCACACACCACTCTTCACCCAATTAATTTGATGTATGCTTTCATATATACCATCCTACTTACACTTTGGTAAATACGTTTATATTTTGCACTTCATATTTATTTCCCCTACCAATTTTCATTCTTGCATTCACAGCACTTTCGCTCATTCATTTTTTCCTTTGCCGTTTTCCCATATTGTTTATAGCACCAATATATTCCATGTAAATGGCTTTATGTTGACAGCTTTTTGTTTTACTATTTTTATATTCTTCTATTGAGCATGCGTGTGATGTGATTGTTTGCTGCAGCTCCTTGACAGCCACCCAATACTATGCGCCAGTGGCTTCAATGTTAGCTGTACTAACATGGCCCCGATACATGACTCTTAACACCCGTTTCTGCCGCGGCAATTCTTGTCAGATGATCTGTACACACTGGCATCTCTTAAGTTTTGCTTGTGCTGATAATGAGCAGACTGCTGAAAATCTCTCTCTACAGAACAGGAAGTGTCAGAGTATAATAAGGCTTAGTGGCCAAAGTGAAAACTGCAGGATTTAAGAATTTAAAAAAAAATATAAATAAAATAAAAAATGTGTTTAACATACAAACGGGAGTTTAGCAATGTAATATTTGATGACACATTCCCTTTAAAGCTTGATAATAAGTAATGTAATGAGCTCTGGTCTTTCAATGAACAGGAACCGAGATCAGTGAGCGAGTCATCATACTGACCAATGCTAGAGCCTGTAAGAGCAGAAATAGGTGCCCAGTAACTTGAGAAGCTGGTGTGGGAAAAGCAGGAGATAAGATCTGCCTACCTCTAAAAAAACTAAATCAGAACAAACAATGTATTTGTAAACATTCTTTATATTACCTTTGCCTACATGTTTAAAGCTAATCAATTTGGTAAGAATATCCCTTTTAATGATCGAAGTGGCAATAGCGGGCTAGTGTGCTCATTCAGTCATTTATTCTGATGTAATGACTATGCATACAGGTAGTAGGTTCCCATCTGGATTGAGGTCACCTTCCCATTGGTAGATGGGATTTTACAGTTTTGATCAAAAATGTACATTAAGAACCTCAAAATTTCCATATATTTCAAAGTAGCAGGAATTTTTGGAAAACCATTTCTGTGTCCTCTTTGACCGATTTTAGTGCTTCTAGAGTGCTGCCCATATTGTGTTTGCATTGCTTTTGGCTGCCACACCAGCGTGCACCTATATACTCGTTTTTCAAAATGGATATGCTGACCATATTTTGCTTTTGACTTACACTCAGTAGGCAGGCTTAGACAGAAGACAGATCGCAAGCGAGGCCATCTTAGAGGTACACTGTGGAAAAGTCAGACCAGCGGTGGCAATACTGACCTCCTGCTACTTATTTACTGAACATTGTTTGCCCCTTTTTATATACCTGCTGACTTATCTGTTGATGTTGAAGGATAAAGATGAAGCTTTGCTCAAATGAGACATTAGTAGGGTAGCACATTTTTAGCGGCATTTAACTTAGGATCATGTGAAGCCAGGCTCATCTTAACAGTATTCTTACCCAGGAACATGTTGTTATACCAGGCTTTCCCCTTAACCATACCCAAATGTGATACCCCATCAAGCAGGGCTGTGGAGTCGGCAAGCCAAAGCCTCAACTCCGACTCCTCAATTTCACAAGCCTCCGACTCCTGACTCCCTCATATATGGCGTATGTTTAAGTGATAACTTTACTGTAGTAAAATGGTAACATCAGGCTGTTTATGACCTTATGATACAATAATCAAGCTATTTAGGTAGAACAGACACTGACAAGCTAAAGGGTAACAATGTTTTGATCTTTGGAACACTTGTGGGAAGAATTGAAGAAAAAGCTGTATTTGTAAACCCAAATCCAGTCTGCACCAACATTGGGAATGTGTAGAAGAGACAGGGGACCAGATCTTGGTCAAGACATGCTTGAATCTGATCCAGAGCCCAGAAGGATTCAGGCAGTATTGAAAACAAAAAGGTGGATTTACCAAATACTAATAAAATAATAAACATTTTGATTTTTAGGAGCAAAACAGTAACAATGCAGTTACAGGACAAGAGTCTGCAGAAATAAGCAGATGCTAAATACTTGTCAATTTTATGTATAAGATAGTTAAGATGACTGAATATAAAATTACAGTAGCCTCATGTACAAAGCTGTAGTGGGTAGTGAGATATGGAGCCTGAAAGTCTCACAAGTTCAAAACATTGTTACCATTTTGCTTGTCGGTGTAAAATATATTTATTGGATATGGCTTTAGAGCACAAAAAAATTGTAAATATGCAAAACACTTCAGGAACATTTGTGGAGCCTCTGAATTTGTTCTGAAAAATAGTATTGCCTCCATCAGATCCTGCATACATGACCTCACATCTGATCTCTTATTTCCAGGCTAGAGAACGGCCTCTCTACACTAACTTGGGTTGGGGGGGGCAACGCAGTGACCACAGGGGCAACATCTTTAACAATGTCAGGGTATTAAGGAATAGCCTCAGCCACAGTCAGTTGTCAAGAATGGTTGAACTCTTCTACTTCTTTGAAAGCAGGTGAAAAATTTAGCTGAAATCTGTTTGCCATGGGAGCGGAATCTTTTCCCCTGGGGCAGCGCTTTGCCTGCTCCATGTCATCAATTACACTGCTTATGTGATGAGGCTGAAGATATGGGAGCAGTAACACTGGCCGGACCCAATTCCTCTTGCTCTTTGCACTGCATCAAACTAACTGTACCAATTAATTATACATTTTTGGACTTGGTCCATTTTATGACGACTCGGACTCCTTCAAAATAGGCACCGACTCTGACTCCACAGCCTTGACATCAAGCCACACCTCTTACACCGTCAAGCACACCTAACCCCTTAGGACCACAATACGGCTTTTGTCGGCAAAAAATTAGCTGGTATCAGTGCTCTCTGCTGGATAGGCATTTTGCTGGGTGTCTGAAAAACAGAAAGGGATCCTGCCTAATGGCAAAAAGTGACATACTCAGACCCAACCTGTTTCCCCTTAATGCAACAGTGGACAGTGACCATTGCATAAAACCCTTTTTTTGAGGGAAGAGGTTTCCTCTCCAACTGGCACAGGTTGCTGATGGGTTTACATTGTAGCCGAGGACCTAATGAAGGCTCCCGGGTCGATTCTTGTTTGCTTTTAGACCCCCCGGGTGGATCCAGTGGGATTCGGGAAAGTTGTTGGGCTATGTCTGCACAGTAATTTGAAAATACCACCCAAAATCCCAAGGCATTTTCAAATTGCCGGACTGCACAAAAAACGGCGGTTGGATTTCCGATTCCCAGCGGCCCAGTACGTTGGAGCTGCAGGTACCAGATGGTCTATATTCCACTGGACGGTTTTCGGTTTTTTTTAGGAGAAGAAAAGAACAGGGGACGATTTTTGAAAGTGGATGCACTTTATTTCATATTCTTCCGCCTCAGGCCTCACATGAGTAGTTTAGAAAATTTTCTTTGCCCGGGGAACCATATAAAAGAGCTGATTTATGCTTTTTCGCTTTTCTGGGAAACTTCATGCTGCCCAAAACAGGCCCTTTTCACTTGGGAATCAGCCTAATAATACCGAGCTATTGGGGAAGTGTAAACGGGTTAAAAAAAGAAAAAAAAGAAAAACCGTAAAACGCATTTTAATGACAAGAACTTGAAAACCCCTCTGTTTGCTATGGGAAAACAAATCTTTTCCTGTGTAACGCTTTGCCTGCTCCTTTCATCCAAATATTTTTCAAAATAAAACCCTCATCTGATGAGGCTAAAGATATGGACAGTAGCACTGGCAAGCCCCAAAATTTCCTTTACTTTGGCACTGAATGAAAAACTGACCAATTTGTTATATATTTTTTGGGAACGGTCCTTTTACGTCTCCGCAAATGGGGCACCGACCCGACCCCGCCCTGGCTTATTTTCCCATTTGAACTGAGGCCAATGTCCCTGGCAATTGAGACAAAAAGTTATGAGCCTCAATTATTCATATACAATACAGGCAGCAGAAATACTTAATGTATTCAGTCTTTAAACTGTCTCTTGGCATTGCAGAGTGCTGCTGGTTTGTTTCTGTGTGTATCAAACATGGAGTTCCAAGTCTATAAAGGCATTTACAAAAAAATTTTAAATAAATATCTGTTTGTTTTTCTAGTATTATATACCTTTTAAAAAAGGAAAATTCAAACAAAAAGGACCCCATTTAAAAAAACTAAAAACTATTATACCCACCCCCAAACAGGGGGGCCCCAGGAAATTGCTAAATTTCCCCCAAGAAAAGCCCTGTCAAAACGGTATTTCCCTGCTTTTCCTATAGAAATATTCATAGGAGTGATTTGGGGGTAACCCCTACACCCCTGTTATCTTTCGTTACATAAAATCAGAAAGATGCCAACTGCAATTTTTCTGGATTTTTAAAGCCTTCTAGCGGGGTACCCGTTATGTAACAATAAGTTACTGCTCCGCATAATTCTTTAAATTTACATGATGGGAAAAGGTTAAAAAAAAAAAAAGCAATTGGGAGAGAAGCCCTCCTAAACTGGAGTCATCTATTTTCCCCCAAAGGGGGTTTTATTATGGCAGGCTCTAATTCTTTTTTAACATCAGAAGACTGCAAAACCAAACATGTTTCGACCCATCAAGACTTTTTCCCTGGACAAGGAAAATTAAACTTGGTATGTAAAACATAAAGGTTTGTTTTTAAGGTTTGGGGTGGGGGTAAAGCTTTTCATTAGTTACATAAAAATATTGCTGCAAATTTTTAAAGCCATACTCCCAAGTATAAACCTGGATAAAAATCTCCACAACAATAGGATACCTAAAATTCAAGACTTTCAGGAACCCACTGAATTTTGAGGCTAAAGTAAGGGGGTTTGAGCCTTTAGATACCCCCATGGACGGGTAGCTATTTCAAAACCATTTCCACCATAAAAGGTCAGCGGGATAACAGCATGCAGAGAAGGATTAAAAGCCCCCCCTTTTTTAATGAATTGCGGGAATGTGTTTTGGGGTGTATTTTTTGAAGTAGTGACGGCTGGGCTAAACCCCAAAAACGGTTGGTCACAATAAATTAAATAATTTGGTCGGGAATTCTAAGGGTTTTTTCATGAAAAAAAGCTTTCGGGTTATTTTAAATCACACCAAATTTTCACCCAAAAGATTGCAGAAAAATTCCCTTTCCCATTTCCAAAAATCTGTGGATAGGCATAAATTTTTTTCCATTCTGTTTTTGATCTAGGCAGAGCAATTAAAATGGGTTTTACCTGAAATTAAAATTTATGGGGGAATTTTTTGCAAATTAAATAATAACTTTTTGACCACGCTTTATTAAAAACTCTGTACCTTTTTTTGTTTTAGCTGCTCCCTTAGGGTTCTACACTGCATAGCTTTACGATCATGTATTCGCCGCTTTTAGTTTTTTTAAAAGCACCAAAAATAAACGTTCCGGGGGGCCCCATAAAAAATGTAGTCTCCACACTCTCTTTTACGATCGCTTCTGCGCCGGCCTATTTACAACATTTTGAAATACCCCAAACCTTTTGGTTTTTTTCCCATCTTCCCAAAAAAATTACTTTTGAAAGGGCATGTAAAATGAGAACCCAACCGCATTTTTTGCACAAAAACGTGACAAACATCGCCGCCTCATGGGGAAAAAAACAGCTTTTTCGGGCCCATTTTTTCCGATAGTGTAAAAGCCAAGTATCCATATGTAAGCCCTCTTCGGGTGATACGCCATGACTAGAGTTCATTAGTCCTGCTGAATCTCACATCACTCTCTTTTCAAGCACTACTTCACCTTCCCCTGTTATAATCACACACACTCACTGCGGGGGAGTGTTGAACCCCGGGTCTTTCTTTCTACTCCCACCCTCTTCCCAAAAATCTTTTTACATAAATAACCTTTTTTGACTGGAGTCAAAACATGGGGGAAAACATATGTAAACCCTGCGGGGGACAATATATGCAGTTCAAAAAAAATATACCCCCCTTTTTTAACACACTGAAAGCTGAACAGGACAAACCCAAGTATGAAATGCCTTCATGGAAAACCCCTTTAAGGCAAAATATTCAGCAAGTGGTTGTGGCCATGAAAAGGGATTCAATTAATGAAATAGGCAAAATATTTAAAAAAAAACTGGAAAAGGTTAATTTTACAGATAATTTCATTTTATAAGGGGCTTTCACACAGCGCGCTCTGGGCAGCCTAAAGGGCCTACAAAAAACTGCCTTCATTACCACAAGTTTCCCTTCCCCCATCAAACTGTTTGGGAAATCTTTTATTGTTTGTAATCCATAGCCTTCAAACACATCTTTGATTACTTTCTTGAAACACCTTTTCAACAATTTAGAAACTAAAAGAAGTTTTGGTAAAAAGAATTTTAAATTGGAGTGCAGTTAAAAACTGCACCAAAACTGCACTGGTAAAGCACCCTAAAAAAATGTGATTAATCAAATTCTTTTTAATTAAGGAATTCAAAAAAATTTTTACATCCGGTTGGGATCATCTGGAATATGTCACAATTTCACATTGTGATAGGACGAACCTAGACTGTGATGTCATATGATAAACACAAAATGGCCCGACGTCTACATAGGATCAACAGACAGAACAGTATCACACTGTGAGGGGCGCTATATCAGGGATGTGTCTCCAAGCAGAGTAAACCCAAAAAGAAAACCATCAGGGAAATCTGGAAAATCTCATTTGGCCAGCGGCTGTGGTCACTCCCCTCCTCTTGCAGGCCCCATGGCTCCATTCTTCTGCCCCATACAAAAAAACTTCTCAAGAAATGGGAACACTGTTGAGGAATTTTGCTTCCTGCCAAGAAATCATCCATCATGAAAAAGGGCCATAGTTTTTTCGGTCACATTTAGGGAAGACAAAAAATCATTTTCTATCCGGGGAAAAGGAAGAACACCAAACCACAATAGGGGGTAATATTTGTACACTTCCACGCTGGGGGTTGAAGACATTACTGCGATCAGAGATGTGCCGAATTTTTCCGGGGTCTATCAGGCCACAACACCCGCCCCGGGGGAGAAAAACAAAGAGTGGGAAACTTCCACAGAAAAGACCCGGGGGACATTGCAAATGGATGGAAAGTTGCCACAAAAAATAAGTGAGGCTGATACAAGAAAAAAAACTGAAGAGAAATTTAAAACTTTGCAAAGAGGAGCCACTTACTGTCCAAACCCAACTCTAAAATAAACGAAGAAACGAAATGAGCAACCATCGGAAAAGTCTTCCCGTAAAACCATTTGCTCAGTGAAGGGGATCCCTGTCTTTTCATTTGAACAAAAAGGAACCCTTAAAATGTTGGACGGAAAAGGAACCCTAAGGGAACCCCCTGTGAAGGGGTCTGGGGATGCTCCCAAAGATAACTTGAAAGACCAATCTTTGGGAACTCAGCCTGGGACGGGGCCCCCCAGCGAAAAAAGCTGCATTACAAGACAATTGTGTCTTTTTAAACAAATCCTAGGGGAAACTAACAGCTGATACATTGAGTAATTCCTGACAGCCTGAAGTCATCCACCGAAACCTGGGGGCCCAGAACATGAACAAACTGTCCCAGAGGACCATCCATCCTGAGAGCACGGAAGAGGGAAGCTGGACGATGACTCCTAACAAGGCCCAGGAAAATCCCGCACAACCGTTTGAGGGTTGATGGTCTGCAGCCCCTCCTGCTCTTCTGTGCCGGACATGTTCTAGGAAGGGGGTACGATTTCCCCTACGATGAGGGCAGGAACACTGGCAACAACGTGCACAAAAACGGGAAATCCTAGTGGTACGCATCCAAAACCAACTACCTGTCACCTCTTCTGTCAGCAGACAATAATACTATGTCAAGGGGTCCAAAGCCCCTGAGACTTTCAGCTTTTTCAATGTGGATCAAAAGAAACTCTTTTGACTGTGGGGTGTTCTCCATAGGTTTCCCCTTTTAATTTTGGAACAGACGGAGCCCCCACACAATTTCCCAAAATGACAAGATGAAAATCACTATTTCCTCCCGCAAAATGGGAGGGTCACTGGATTTCCAAAAAGAGTCCAGTAGAAACTCCATGTTTCTCGAAAGACATGTAGAACTTTGAAAAAAGGGGCCATAAGATCGCCCCCATGTACCGGCAACACAAAAAGCATTCTTCTCACTTTGCTATATGATAACATTGTAGCAACATACCGGATCCCCTTTTGTCACCAGAAGTCCCCCCGACTCCCGACTACCGCGTGAACAAAGGATAAATCGTCCCTTGCCCCGCAGATGGCCCGGTAATGATTATTGGCTTTTCCCCTTTGGTTCCCGCCCCTTAAAAACCTTTATTTACTTAAAAAGGGGCTCATAAAAAGGATTTCTTTTTTTTTAAAGATCTTGCAAAAAAAATCACTTCCAATATATGTCCATTAACATGTCCTACCCCATTCCTAGATACCCCCTTTTAGGGCTGCAACAGCTCCTCACACTATCTACAGACCTGTTGATTTCCTGATAGGGTGCCAGCACTGTTGCTATAGCTACAGACCTGGGTTCTACTGCAACCTAGTAAAGACATAAAAAACCCCCCCGAATTCAAAAAGAACCAAGAAAACAGACTGAAATAAAGAATCAAATTTTGTGAACAGACCTTTTAAAACTGGATAGGGGGTTTTAACAGGGGTTTTTAAAACTTCATTCTTTTCCTTCATTTTTCCCCAGAAACAGCAGAAATGATGGGTCCTTCATACCATGATTACTACAAGAAAATTTCCCCCTTGCCACCAGAAAGGCACCGGTAAGTGTTATTTGGGTTCCCTTTTTGGTTTCCCGTCCCCTTCAATAAACTTTTATTTTTTAATACGGATAGGGGTTTATAACAGGGAGATGTTGATCTTTATTTTTTTCTTTTTTCCCCAGAAACCAGAAATGATGGGGCACTCTCTGTACCATTTACTACTACAAAAAAAAATTCCTCCTTGCCCAGATGGGCCCGTAAGTGATTATTGGTTTTTCCCTTTTTTTTCCCGTCCCTTCAATAACTTCATTTACTTTAATATTGGATAGGTGTTATAACCCGGGAATGTCGATCTTCATTCTTTTTTCCTTCCATTTTTTTCCCCAAAACAGCAGAAATGATGGGGTCACTCTCTTCCTGATCAAACAAGGATAATTCCTCCTTGCCCCCAATGGGACCGGTAAGTGATTATTGGCTTTCCCTTTTGGATCCTGTCCCCTTTAATAATCTTTTTTTTTCTTAAATCTGGATGGGGGGTTAACCCGGGAATTCGATCTTCATTCTTTTCCTTCCATTTTTTCCCCAGAAACACATAAAATGATGGGGTCACTCCTGACCCGTGATCTACTACAAGAATAATTCCATCTTTCCCACAATGGCACCGGGAATGATTTTTGGCTTCCTTTAGGGGTTTTAAACACTTCAATAACCTTCATTTACTTAATCTGCATAACTGGAAAGGGGTTTTTAACAGGGAGGTCTGATCTCATTCTTTCATTTTTTTCCCCCAAAACAGCTGAAAGATGGGTCACTGTCTTTTCCACGGAACCAGAGGGATTTGGACAATCTCGCTGGGAAAGAGCCACAACCATCAATGTGTTGGGTCCCTTAATGAGGATCAGACACTTCAGGATAGGGAAACAATCCCGGGCTCGGCCCCTGCACTCACCAAGGATTGGCATTTACTGACTTTCCGCATCAAATCCTTCACGGGAAAAGTGAATTTTTCTGCTG
Organism: Phyllomedusa bahiana; assembly: GCA_025379985.1. Classification (NCBI taxonomy): domain Eukaryota; kingdom Metazoa; phylum Chordata; class Amphibia; order Anura; family Hylidae; genus Phyllomedusa; species Phyllomedusa bahiana. Next base: position 12,151 of record JAODAL010063101.1, read on the forward strand.
ACCTACCTCATTTCACATTTGGGATTTTACTGCTTTGCCCGGGGAAGGGCAGTCCTTCCCAAGGTTCCCTAGAGGTTTCCTCCACTGGGGTTTTTCTCTCCTGATGTTGAAGGACTACTCTTTTTGAGTCAGGGTTCACCGTACACCATCATCAGGGGCCCTTACAAAAAGGGTACTGCTCTGATTTTTTGAAAAAAGAAAAAACTGAGAAATCTTAGAAGTAGCAAACTTTTTTCTGAGCGTCTTTATTTAAACACTAAGGAAACTTAAATAGCTAATTTCTCTGGGGACTGATTTAAAAAACACGTAGTGACCCCCCCGAGCTTTTGGTGTCAGAGGGGGTAAGGCAGGGTTTTAAATTCCCCCGGGGAGATTGCCGTTACACAAAATTGGCCTATTTTGGCCACAAAATATTTTAACCCCTATCTTTTAAATTTTATGGGAACTGATAGGACTAGGGGAGGGCACAGCTTTAGAGAACCAATTATTATTCGGGCATTAAACCACCTCTATTGGTAATTGTTCTTTCAGATAACTCTTCCCAAAAACACCCTACACCTCAAAACCAAACCTGGGTTTAAAAACCGGGTTAAAATGGTAAGCTTTCCTAAATTACTTTTCCCTCTGCAAACAATTCCCCTGTTGTTGAAGAACGGGAAGTTAAAGGTGCATCAAATGTTTTTCCCCATTCATATGGGGGCATAAACGACACAGATGCTTTGAACACACTAATGCTCCCGAGAAACAAGGGGGGCCCCGGACTCCCAGATATAAGATTATATAATTTGGCTAGTAATTGGCCACCCGATGATTAAATTTAAAATAAAATAATTTTTTTGAATTTGGGGGTAGACAGGGTCTAGCAACTCCGTGGGAATTTTAAAAAGTATCCTTAAAGAAATTCAATACCTTCCGAAGCACCTCCGCAGTCCTTGATTTTAAGGCAGGTGGCACTTTGGAAGGCAGTGAGGGAAAATGATGGGGTTTCATTTTTGTGCCCAAACAAATGCATCTTTGGGGACATCCCCGAATTTCCGCAAGGGCGGAGAATTGGTGATTTTGGCCTGGGGAAGGGGGATAACCGGGCGACCCTATTCCCTGACTCAGAAAAAAGATTTATGACTCCCCAAGAATTAAAGGTGAAATATAGAATCACTCAGAACTGGTTCTTAGGCTTTTCGCAAATGTCAATTTTTTCCCCAACAATGCCTAAGGACTTAAAAAAGGAGAGTTTCAAGTGAATAGATTCAACACTTTTATTACTGGGCCCCCAGTAAAAACTCACTTGCAGAAATATATAGGACCCTTAGGGAGAGCTATCTGATGGGAAACAAATTTGAGTCTCATTACACGTTGGGCCGGAAAGCTGGAAGATGAGACACCAACTTGTAGGATTCTGGAGGAGGGGAGTTGATAAGGAAGATTATCCCATGTGATCTTGGAGGGAATCCCAGTTCAAGTTAATACATCACGCCATATATGGCTTTAATATTCCCCCACATCCGAGCGCTCTTGACAGACTGGTGGCTTGTCCCCAGTCCCTCGCAAGCAAATACTGAATTATATCATGGCATTTGGGCTTGCCCCGAAAAACAGGACTTTTGGGGAATGACTGAGACTCTGCTTAACACTCGTTTTAAACTTAGATTTGGAGAGTTCCCCTTTTGCCTCATGCTGTTCCATATCAATCCGGAGGGACAGGATGTACCTCTATTGGCTCATTTTCTCTTTTTGGTAGCTAAGAGGTGTCTCTTGACCCTTTGGATTAAACCCGAACTCCCATCTATGGAGATGGTGCTCACACAGGTGAAGCACTTCCTTCTTATGGAGAGGCGAGAGGTAGAAAATAATAAAGAAATACAAGCGACAAAGTTTTTAAAAAAAATTGAGAACTTTTATTGAAACTATTCTCACAGCACAAGAAATAAGAGAACACATGCTTCCCTTCAAAAATACTACTTGGTATATGATTAGAGAGCTAGCTGTGGACTTAGGCCCTCTTAAAGTGGATTAGAAACTTGATGCTATGATGGGAGTCTGAGCATAGGAAATACTCAGTAAGTCTGAGGAGGCCAGAGAATGACAGATGTAGTGTGAACACATTTTTTTTTTTTCAAAAAACAAGAATAGTTATTTGAGGGTGTTTTTGTTGTGGATAACTATAGCAAGGGTTAAGCGGGAAGGGTGAGAGGGGGTGTGTTGTTTTAGTTGTATTTGTAAAAATTATATGATATTATATGGGATGTATGGTTGATTTGTGCTTTGTATGCAATTCATCTGGATGTCAATAAAATATGTTTTAAAAAAACAAAACAAAACAAAAAAAAACACCGTGTTCTTGATGTGATGTGACGAGTACTGAAAAACATGTATGTGGCTTGCGATAATCCATACAAATTACATTTTTCTGTCACAGAACTTTCTCCCAAAAAACAACCATGTTTTAATATACCCTTAGTGAAACAGATCTGCCCAAATAATCATTTGCTTTGCATTTCTAGCCGTTAAGCAAGACACTGCTTATTCTTGGAAAAAAACAGACCAACTTTTTCGGGGTAAAAAGAGCCTGTAACTACACTTAGGGGGGACATGTTTACGGGGGTGCCCAATGTTTGGGGTCCTTTTGCCCAAAAACTGGGGCACTCGGTTTTACTAGATTTAAAATTAGGCGCAGTCCAAAGTTTCGCATTATCGGGGCCCCCCGGGACTTTGTAACAAGAGATTAATTTTTTTATAATTTTTTTTTTTTTCCCATTACAAACCAATTGATTCAATGAGAGGTCGTTTAATTGCATGACCTGTGTTTTACAGGATTTGTTTTGGAAAAACCGTACATTAAATTTTACTTTCAGACCCCCCCTTTTTTTTAAATTTTTTTTCCATCTCGTCCATTTATTATTTTAGACAAGCAAATAATCTAAAGGACATTTGGTTCATAGTTTTTACTAAAAAAAAAAACGGGTTTTTTTTTGGTCAAGAAAAATTAAAATGTGGTTCCACGAATTTGTTGTCAATGTTTTCAGTCCAGTTTTGAATTTCGATCCCTTCCATTCTATTAAAGGAAGGACTTCTTTTTTTTACCCCCTCACCAACACCTGAAAAGGCGGGGGAAGCATTAAGACACACAGAAACCCCCTTAAGACCCAGGGTCCATGACTCCCTTGTCAACCATTTTTTTACTTGGTCGGACCTGGTGCCCAAACGGATAATGCGCGCGCAATTACAGTAACCATCTCCATAGAGACTAGGATTACTTTCCCCACCCTCGATGTAAAATACGATCGATTATAACGGGGGGGAGGGGGGGGGAAATTTAAACTGTAAATTTGTTCGTGTGAATGGCCGCGAAAAATGCATGTCACTGGGGCAGGGGAATCACTTACTCCCAAAAACACAGGGGGTTTTCCTACTGTACGCCCCGCGATTACTCGTGTGAAAATACCCTTACGGTTTTTGGTTATACCTCCGTGCCGCAGCATTAATCACAACATTGTTTTTTTCACGTTCTTTTTGGGGTGCAGCATTCAAAACCCTCCTTAACGGAAAATATGCTATAAAATTTAAATGACAAGCTCTCAAAATAAATTGTCTTTTTGGAAAAAATAAATAATATTAAAATTTTAAAAACATTTTCAACAAAAAAAAACAGAAAACATTCAAGGGAGGAAAAGAGAAGAGGGGGGAAAAAAATGGTGCTCCCAAAAAAAAAGAAAGCATGTGGTAGGGAAATGATTCTGTAGACCACGTTTTTTTTAATTTTTTTTTTTTTAACAACTGCTAAAGATGCTTCTGGGTTGGGGAAAATTTTACTCCCAAATTTTACACCTGCGGTCCGGAAAAATAAAAACAGATCTCTAACTCTCAAGGTTCCTTACTGGTTGTAAACAAATGTAAACTTTTTCATCCAAAATCATATAGAAATCCCATCTTGCTTTCAAACTAAAATAAATTTAAAACCACACGGGGGTCTTTGTTATCTGTACTATTGGATCTCTAAGTTTTGCTTGCCATAATGAAGACTGCTGAAAAAATTTTTTCCCACAGAAAGGAATTCAGGAAAAATTAGGGTTTGTGGCCAAAGTGAAAAAAGCGATTAAGAAATTTTTTTAAAAAAAAAAGTAAAAAAAAAATTGTTTAACATACAAAAGAGAGCTAAACAATGTAATATTGATTACCAAACCTTTTTAAAAACCCTAACCCTTTTGGCGTACATCGTCCCGGTTTTTGGGGGTTAAAGCACCTGAGGGGCGCGCGATCGGGGCGGGGTGTCAGCTTATATTACAGCTGACATCCTGCACGTCAGCCCCGACCTGAAAACGCTCCGGGGGGGGGAGGGGGGGGGCGGTTAACCCCCTTAAATTTTCAGACCGATAGTCGCAATAATTTAAAAGACGAGGAGGGGCGATCCCCTCCCTGTCTCGTCGGCGGGAGCAATTGATGGACGCACGATCCGGGAGCCCGCCTTCTGACATACAGCACGGGAAGGCATAGAAAACCTTTTGGGTTGCTGTGAATCACATGCCCGGGCCTGCCCCGTGGCCATGGCCTGATCATGCTGACAGTTGCCAAAGGGAAACCACATAGAACAAGTTGTACTGATTTATTGAATGAGGGGTCTAAAATCTCTCATTCAAATCCCCCTATGGGGAAAAGTAAAAAAATAATGTGAAAAAGTAAAAGAAAGGGAAAAAAAAGTAAAAAAAAGTGAAAAAAATTTTAAAACAAAAACATAAAAAAAACCCATAAAAACACGCAATAACCCCCTTTTTTTCCCCTTTACAAACGGCAATTGCCCCCAAAAAGATCAAAAAAAAAGAAACCCCATTTTTTGGGTATCGCCCAAATATTTTAACAGCCTGCCCTAAAAATTTTTCTGTCATGTTTAATTAACCTGTATGCTGAACGCCGTAAAAAAAAAACAAAAAACAAAATAACTTTTATTAAGATTATTGTTCACCCCCCGCAGCACAAAAAAAGGGAATAAAAAGGCGATCAAAAAAATTCCTATTCCCCCCAAAGTTTTTAACAATTAAAAACTTCATTTTCATCCTGAAAAACAAAATTTTTCCTTACACGGGCTCTGCATAGGGAAAAAAAATAAAAAATGTAGGCTTTTCAGAAATACGATGCAAAAAATAGGGGTTTTACCCCACAAAAAAACATTTTTTTTTTTTTTAAAAGTGCTTCAGCATAAAAAAAAACTATAAAAACCCAGGATTTCACCATAATGTATTGAACCCCAAAGGTAAAGCTAGAAAATTATCACGGATACTGCACGGTGAGCGCTTGTTTAAAAAAAAAAAAACACTATTGGTTGCATTTTAAATTTTTTTTTTAAACCCCCCAAAAAAAAGGATTTTTAAAAACGAATCAAAAAAAACCCTTTTCCCCCCGAAAAAATGATACAATAAAAAACGTCATTGGGTCCCACAAAAAACAAGCCCCTAAACACAGCTCCAAAAACCGAAAAATGTTTTAAAAATTAAATTGGGTCTCAGAACTATGGGGGGATGCAAAAACTTTTTTTCCCCGGTTGAATAAAAGGGGGTTTTTTTTGTAAAAAGCAGTTTAAAAAAACGTCATTTGCCCCCTCATAATGGGACCAATTTAAAAACATCAACTCAAACCCGCCAAAAAACAAGGGCCCCTACACGTTGCACACCCCGCCAAAAATAAAAAAGTTATGGCTGTCGAAAAGGAAAAACATAAAAAAAACCAAATTTTTATTTGACATATTTCTATTGTGTAAAAATAATAAAACAGAAAAAAAACAAAATAAAATTTATATATTGTAAAATGTACCCCAAATCCAATTTAAATTTTTTCCCCGTCATTTACACTGTACGGAGACACTGTAAAAATTGAAAACCCCAAAAAAAAAAAGATCAAACTGGGGGTTTTTTTTTCCCCCCCCTTTTTTGGCCCAATGCTAAAAAAATCTATGGAACACCTGTGCGCCAAAAACCCCCAGTACAACCCTAGAGAAAATCCCTGATGGGTGTTGAATCCAAAATGGGGGCCCCTTTCTGGGAAAGGGTTTTTACCTTTTCTGCTAACTTTTGGGGGTTTGCAAATGTTTACCAAAAGGCCCCCCCAAAAAACTGCGTTCCAAAAGCCAAATAGCAAATTCCTCCCTTGTAGCCCCGGCCCCTGCGCCCCAAAACAGCAGTTTAACCCCCCCCAACCCGCCCTGTAAAAAGGGTTTGTCGAAACTTTTTAAGGGGGGCCATGGGGGGGGGTAACAAAAATTTTTTGGGGTTTTTTTTTCCGGTTTTCCAATGTAAAATATTGAAACCAAATTTTTAAGCTAAAAAATTTCAGAAATTTTTGGAACTTTTTTTCAAAACAAAATTTCCCAAAAGGGGGAATTGGCTAAAAAAAATTTTTTGAAACAACCTTTTGGGGTTTTGTTACTTTTACGCAACCCCCGGAAAAATATTTTTTTAAGGGGGGTGTCGTTTCCCCAAAATGGGTCTTTTTTAGGGTGTTTTTAAGTTTTTGCAAAACCCTTTGGGGGTCCTCAAACCAGAAATGGCACCTAAATAAAATTTTTTTGATTTTAAAATGGAAACCCCCAGTTCAAGGTGCACCCCCTAATTTCTGGGGGCTTATTGGGTTTTAGCCAAAATAATGGGACTAAGGGGGCCCCTTTTGGGGGTTTTTCCTTAAAAACAGAAAACCTGGGGGGGAAAAGATATTAACCCCAATTTCATTTTTCCTAGCCCATTTACCGGGGAAACCAGTGAAAAAGGAAAAATATTGAAAAGCTGCAAAAAAGTGAAATTTTTTTTAATTTTTTTCCTTTTCCCCTTTGCTTTATTTTTTTGTGAAATTACCCTAAAAGGGTTTTTTAAAACTTCTTAAAACAATGTTGTAAAATAATTCAAAAGGGGTCCCAAATCCCTTTCAAAGCCAAGTCAGAAATGGACTGGTCTCTAAAAAAAAGTATATTTGCAAAATTTTTTTGCAATCCCCCTAATGTCATAAAAAAAAAAAAACATTTAAAAATTGATGCCCACCTTTTGTGGACATTTTTGTAGTTGGTTTGTTGTTTTGTTTTTAAACTATTTTGTGGTGAATAATTTTCTGTCTTTTAAAGCCCAAAAAAATTGGTACTTTCAAAATGACCCAAATTTTTCCCCAAAATTTTTATAAATTTTGATATTTTTTTCCCCCCCTAAAAAGAAAAGGGGTTTTTATGGGTCAAAATTTCTTACTTTAAATTAAAGCACACGGTGTCCCTGAGAAAACAATTCT
>JAODAL010063102.1:0-19407 GCA_025379985.1 Phyllomedusa bahiana
CAGCATGGTATCAAAAGCTACGGACCGTTTACCACTCCTGACTCAGGCTCGCCAGCACTGGTCCGCTCATAGCTACGACCTGTTTGAGAGCACTCCTGATAGGCTGCCACACAGTTCCAAGCCTACGACCTGACTAATTCCTACTGCAGCCTAGGGGAAAACAGTAAAAACCCCACTGAATTAAAAATGAAACCAAGAAAACAGGACTGAGGTAAGATGAATCCATGTAGTGAGACAACCCCTTTAAGTTGAAACATGCATCATACTAACAAACTTTGCACAAAATCAATAGCACAAGTGAATATAAGAAACATAAATGCGTGTGTTAAAAGAAAATGCCTCTTTCTCCAGTTATGAGCCACAATCATTCAACTCACCCTCCCCCCTGCAAGCTAGTGAGATAAGGAACCTGTAATGGGGGAAAAGTGCAAAATGCAGTATAAAAGTTATATAATGACAATAGTGCAGAACCTCGTGTGAAAACATCACAGATAACTCTGAAAAATCACTTTGACGGCACGTTCCTGACCGCGAAACCTTCTCCTACCCTCACTCTTGTCCTGCTGGGCTCCATACTTCCTAGTACGCGCCAGTTTAAAACGCTAATAAAACCTCGTTATTCTACTAATTTTTTTCTTCCTGTGATCTGTTAGGTTTTATTTTTTCACATATACATTTTATATTACATTTTCACTTTTCTCACGATAATATGTAACATGTTCAGAACAATCCAATGTAAAACACAATGACATACAATAATAAAGCCTAACTTACTAACGCGTGCATATCTCTTTATATACAAAGGCTTTATTTTGTGTATTTTAACATATGTTTTTTTAGCGCCCTACGGCTAATTCCCCAGCAAACACCTCTCGGCTTTCACCCCTTTAGACGCCCGAGACAAACATGGCCCGCCGATGTCTTAAATGACTGAAAAACGTGCAGCGCACCGTTCTATCCCAGTCCAATCACCGAGGACAACTTACAGCCAATTAAGACGCTGAGTCCACACCGCTGTGCTAAACATGGCAGCGCAGAGCCCTGTGAAGCTCATGATCGCTGCCATGTTCACATTTGCCCCAATTCCGCGCCGCGAGGCAGACGTGGTCACCGCCATCTTCGGGTACAGCCACACATGCATTGTCTATGCAATGCATTTAAGCAGTATTAACGATCGACTTGCCCCCTAGTGGTGAAAAGCACCCCTAGGGTGACTCAGTGTTACAAGTAAAAAAAATAAACTAAATAAAAGATTTAAAGTACAAGAAAAAGACACTTAAAGTTCAAATCACACCCCCTTTCACCATTTTAAAAAGAAAAAAACATAAAATTAACAAAAAGTTACACAAATTTTGAGCGTCATAGCCATCGAGCTTCCGAATCGATAAAAATATATTATAACAATTTATCCCGTACAGCTGAACACCGTAGAAGAAAAATATCAATTCAATGGACCGCCAAATTGCGTTTATTTTGGTCCATTTCACGTCCCATAAAAATTGGAATAAAAGTGATTCCAAAAAAGTCGCATCCATTCCAAACTGTAGTGACACTCCAGAGGAGGTGCAGACAGGGCCCCAAGACTGCCACCCAGTCCCCACAGGTCCCTGCCTACTTTGGCGTCCCTGCCCATGATGGCAACCCCAACTGTAACGAACAGTCCCTACTCTACTACGTGCAAGGGCGTCAGGAAAAGCGAAGTCAGCAGCTCCGGGTCGATAAACAGTACAGGTAACGCCCAAAGCCACAAATCGAAAACCACGAGAAAAACAAGACCAAGCCAAGGGTCCAAACCGACGTAACGCGGTAAACAGAATCAGCAGACTGAAACATAGTCGAGGAGCAAGCCGGGGTCTAAAAACAGGATTCACAAGCAACACAGAAGACAACTGGAGAAACGCAAGGGGAACACCTTTCACACAGGCAAAGGCAGACACAACTGATGAGGTTAAATGAGGCGCCTGGCCCACCTCCCCAGCCGCTGATTGTGCGGGACCAAGTCCGGAGCCACTCCAATTGGCCAGTTCGACACACCCACTGACCTATTAAAGCCGAACTGTCATCCTATGCTCCAGCAGCCGCAGCTTCTCCTGGTGTGTCGACTGGGCTAGAGGGATTAACGCACCTACAGAGCCTTGTTTCTCCATGGCAAAACGTGCGCCGTGTGACAGACCCTCCCCATTTAGGAGGGGCCAGCTGGACCCTTCCCTGGCTTGTGGTTTGTCCGGAAGGGAGTCGTGAATTTTCCCAGATAGAGACTCGGCATGGACGAATATCTGCCGAACCCAACGACCTTCACTTCCTCCGACAGCATAACCCTATCCGCAGTGCACAAGGTACTGAGGAGATTCTCGCGGCACTCTACGAGAGTCCCAAGATGCGAGCTACCACGTAGTTCCAATATCAACCCTCCCACGTTAACAGTATGAGGTGTTTTGAAGCAAATATCATACGAAAGGGTTAATATCAGCTCCTTAAATAATGAACGATGAAAACCATAATGAAAGCCCGGAGCAAGGTGGTAACTTCAGACATATGCACCGGGGGTTAACTACTTCTTGCACAACATAAGGGCCCACAAATCGTAGAGCTATTAACCGACGGCACCTTTAGGCGGAGATTTCGTTGGACAACCAAACCTTAATCTTCCCACCAATACCACCGGAGCAAGACCGCCCTTGTCACCCTTTCACATTTGGATGCTCTTGGTGTTGACCAAGTTCTTCTCTGAACTTGGCCCAGACTGTGCACAGATCGTTAAACGAAAACATACCACCCCATTGGTGGTACAGAAGTAGCACTGGATAAAGATGCATGTCCTTGGGGAAAAACCATAACTGCAGAAAAACGGCGAAAACACCTAGATGAAACTATTATCTTGATTATTCAATCGCAGAATTCCACTAAAGGTAAGTATTTAACCCAATCAACTTGCTGATCAGACACTAAACAGTCGAAGTCTTTTGCGTAACACTGTTTTGGTTCACCCTCATTCTTCACAGCCGCCACAATCAACATAATACAAATTCATCAGTCCCTCAGGGTGGAAGGCCTCGGAGAAGGATAGGGAAATACCCAGACGCCTACATAGGATCTCCAGAAACCCGGACACACAATTGGACCCCTCTGACCCGAAACACAATATTCCTCGGGTAACCCATGTAGTTTTTCACAATGTGTTTGATGGAAACACAAGCAAAGCTTTTTGGCGACGAACGGCAAAACCAGCTTAATGAACCAAATGACACATTATTACTCACAGCGATCACTATACCACCCAAATGACTGTCTTAAAACCCTCAAGTAGGCAGATCGTCCAATAAAATCCATGGAAATAAATGGCTCCATGGATGCTCAGGTATATGAAGAGGACAAACGTTCCACCAGGAGAGCAGAGTTCGGGAACCTTTCGCCCAGCACAAAATGCTCAACAACTCCCAGCCACTTATGAATGCCTCTACATCACGATACACATGAGGCCACCAGTAATTGCGTGGAAGTTTCCTCCTTCGTGCCAGATACCGTCTGGACTGACCATATAATACAGAATCATGTAATTCCTTTCAATAATCGTCAGCCGAAGACTTAGGGACGAAGGTCTAGAAGCAGACAAATAGCAGGTCTCATTCTCCTGGTTGTCTTAACCTTCTCGTGTGCTAAATCTGGAGACACTGGCTGATGACAATCGTCTCCTTGGGTAAAAAATGGGTACCCCGGATCTTCTTTCCCGAGTGAGTGGCTGGCAACAAAACCTTCTAGATAACGCTCCGCAGTTAAACATTTTTAGATCCAGTCCTGTAGGTGACGACAAAGTTAAAAACGAGTAAAGATCTATCACCCAACGTGCTGACAGGGTTCAACCGTTTTAGCATTCTCTAAAAAGGTAAGGTTCTTATGATCAGTTAGGCCTGTGGACATGTTTTGGGGGGCACCCTTGAGAAGTGGCGCAATCCTCAAGGCCCACCTCTTGCATAGCCAACAATATCTCGGTTCCCCAACATCATAGAATCCTCTCAAAAGATGAAATTGTTACGGGAAAGAAGGCACAAGGCCGGTAGATTAGTCAAAGCAGCCGACCCCCCTGAGATAGGACATGGCCCCCCTCACAACTTCAGAACGCATCCTCCCACAACAAAGGGTTTTGGTACACAGGTCAGCTTGAACCAACACTGTGGCGTGCGACAAAACACTGTTTAAGCCTTTCACAAAGCCACTAAGGCCTCCTGGTTGCCATTACTGATATTCAACCCCCTTTTGTAGGTCAAATCATTCAGTGGCCCGAAATGAGAACAGAAAACTTTCGGATGAATTTCTGTCGATAATTAATTAGCAAAGCCCTAGGAACCGCCTGTAAGGCTTTAAGGAGGAACGTCGAAACCTAACAATCGAGAAGTCGCTTCGAACCTTCCCGGAAAAGCCATCCAAAACTGAGTAGGGGTCAGAACATATCCCAGGAACGGTACCCCTACCCTGAACCCTTGAACACTCTTCTCGCGAGCTTTAACAAACAAGCTACTCAAACCCTTCAGTTCACTGCACGCGACTTGCCAGCAAAAACCGTGTTTTTAACGGGTGAAAACCAGTCCTGAGAAGTAAATTAAAATGTCATACAGAAGAAACACGTACACACCCACGCCCAATGATTCTTGGAAAACGTCTGCTTTACCAGTTCTGGAAGACCGGCCGGGTAGCTTCACACACAACCCAAAAGTCATAACGAATATTCAACAATGGCCCTCCACGGGGTATAAAATGCGGTCTTTTTCCACTCCTCCCCTTTTTTGATACGAATAAGGTTATAAAGCCCCCCTTTACGTATAACTTGGACAAAGACCATTTATTTATTTATTCTTTCGTAGCCCCCTGGATATGATTTAAACAGTTCAGGGATTAAAGGTATGGGGTATTGTGTCTTTAACGGTTTAATTTATTGAGCCTCCCGAATAACCAATGCATGGGCGGTAGACTTCAACTTTTCTCTCTTACAACCAAAGAAGAACCCTGCACCCATGGGAAGACAGCGAAACAAACCGAGTGGCCGGATGTGACCCCTCTGTAAACTCATCTGCAATGTATTCGCTCTCATCGCGTTCCTCTGTACCCGAAAGATTATATACATCCTGCCTTTTGGGAAACTCATTATCACCCCCGCCAAAGTTCGATAACACACGTTCTATAGTTCTATGGCGGGGTAACGCTCTCAGAGACTGGTCTTAGAAAACACCTACAGGCAAAATCACGATAACAGGCAGGAAATCTGCTCTATTTAATACACATTACCTAGAACAATAGGGAGACATTTGGTACAAAACACTCTTTTCCCCCACCTAATTAAATTCTCCAGACTCCCAATCCGAATCACAGGATTGTGGTCTCGAAAGCCAGGTCAACCCCAAAACGACATCACAGGTAAAGCCCTCCAAATGAACAATATACATTTTCTTCTTATGTATATACCCAAATAGCATATCAAGTTCTGGGGTGCAATACTGAATATTGCCCTTAACCAGCGGGGTAGAATCAATGGCCACAACCTGCAGGGACACGATAGAGGCCTCCAGAGGAAGGCCCGAGCTGAGCGCACAAAAGAATCGTCCACGAAATTGGAAGCAGATCCTGAATCCACAAAAGCACTCCCAGAAATACCATTGTAACAAAACTAAATTTTCACCGGAAGCAACAACTGACCCATGAGCCACCTAGGCCGCATGGAGTTATTCCGTCAGGGGCTATCCTTTTGTGAGACACTCACCGATGCACGGCCTTCTCCGCCAGAGTGAAGCACTGCCCTGGATGCGTGATCTGCAGTCGGCGATCACCGATGGCACCGCAGAAAAGCCCCCTACCTGCAAGGCTTTTTCAGGAGGGCTCGCCGCACTAGCGATTTCTGGTGGTAGCAGAACGTAAGACACAATGTAGTAAGGCGTGGGCAACGGGAAAGGCTCTGTTCCCCGTACCGTGTCTCCCTAAACCATCTGTCCAGCTCCGTACTGCCAAAGCATAGCGTCATCAAGAGTGCCTGGAGTAGGTAAGCAACCAACAGATCCCTTTAACATGGTCAGCCAGTCCTACCCGAACTGGCACCTGAGGGCTCGGGCTCGTTCCATACCCAACGGAACCAACCAGCGGCAAAATTACTGAGCATTATTCCTCTTAACAGTTCTCCAACCCTGCCTTAAAGGTGTTTTGTCTCCACTACAAGCTCCTCGCTTTTTAGTCAAGACACTGCAAAAACAAGTCCTTGCAAAGTGTCCATTAACAGTGCACACTACCTATACACCCTAGATATCACCCTTTGGTATGGGGCTGAATCCAGCTTCTCAGGTCGCTATAGCTAAACAGACCGTGGAGCTTGAATCTCTCCTGATCGAGACTGGCATCACTGGTTGCAAAACTACAGACCTGTTTTGTACCTCTCCTTGATCAGGCACACCCAGCACTGCACTATAGCCCGACCTGGCTTCTACTGCAGTCTCGTAGAAGCCATAAACAACCCCTGAATTCAAAATGGAAACCAAGAGAAACAGGACTGAGGTAAGATGCATATCGATGTGTGAACAACCCACATTAAAGTGGTGAGTCTGAGTCCGCCACCGCCTGCCTATTCAACGATCGTTTGAAGGAGACCCGCTCAAGTCGCAGATCCCCCTATCTACTGAAGATCCAATTCAGTTGCAAATTAGGGCGTAGGGAGAAAATGCACCCATTCCATGAGGACACTTGTGAGAAGGACATGAAAAATTCCCACCTTCTGTTCCTCCGTTACCTGAGGTACGTGGCGGAGTTGGAAAAATATAAGGCGAACATCCTTCCTAAGCGGTAAGAAAAGGCCTTCCTGTATAGCGACCCCTCGATAACCGTACGGGTAACTGAATAGCGAGGGTCCACAAAAGTGGGAAACGCGACCGGAGAACTCCACCCCTGGCGGGCCCTCCTGCTGCTGTACCCTCAGTGCACAAGATCTTGTACAACCTGAGTATGTCCCTGCATCTCGCTCTCCCCAGTGCAGTCATGGGGTTCTTGGGCGTGGGGACAGTTAATTAAGGCCTGTGAAAATGTCCACGTCAGAGGGAGGTGCAGTGGGCCCCTGAATGCCACCCAGCCCACTGTCCCTGCCTACTTGGCGTACTCCTAGATGGCAGACCCCAACTGGTCGACAGTCCCTACACTACTACGTGCAGGGACACATAGGGAAACACAGAGTCAGACAAGTCCCAGAGGTCGATAACGGTACGGGAACACCAAAGCCACAAATCGGAAACAAGAGACAAAAACGCAAGAACAAGCCAAGGGACAAAACCAGAGGTAAAGGCGGTACAGAATCAGCAGACAGAAAACATTTTTAGTCTAGGACAAGCCGGGGGTCTAGAAAAACAGGAGTCACAAGCAACACAGAAAACAGGGGTAGAAACACAAGGGAAACCTTTTCACACGGCAAAGGCAGACACAACGAGGAGGTTTAAATGAGCGCCTGGACACCCTCCCCAGCACAGCTGACATTGGTGCGGCCCATAATCCGGCCACCTCCTATTGGCCAGTGCAAACACACCCTCTGAACTGATTAGAACCGAGCTGTCAATCCGATCTCCTCAGCCCATGCTTCTCCCTGGGTGTGTCAGACTGGCTAGAACAGGGATTTACTCACTACAGCGCCTTGTTTCTCCAGGACACAAGAAACATAGCGCCGTGGAATTGGTACATTAACAATTACACTCGCGCTGAAAAAATGCAGCCCTCACTGACGTCCGTCGAGGTTTAGCACAAAAAAGTTATTGAAGCGCGACAAAACGGCGCCGCACAGGCGCAAATTTAGAAATAGAAAATGTTTGGAATTTTTTATTACGGGTACCCCATACTCATAACGTAAAACGTACATGTTTGTACTTAGTCGGAATACATGATATCAACCTGTGAAATACAGAATCATATCATTTTCAACCAAACTAAAACAGGAAGGGCAAGAGAGCACGAGGCACAAGACGCTATAGGGAAAAAAATAAGTGTTAAAATAAGGAATAAATGCAGCAAAGCTGGAGACGAAAGACGTCACACACGCCAATAGAAAGTAAAACTCAAACCCCAAAATATTTTTAAACTATATAAATAGAAAAAGTGACTTAAACAACGGAAAATGTGCCCTTAGAAAATATACTGAGGGAGAGACTGTAGAGGCGATATAGAAAAAAGCAACGTATTAAACTCTTTTTCCCACGATTTAACGAGGAGGAAGAACCTTCCAGTTTGCAACAGAGAGAGTGGACTAAACTCCAACTAAAAGTCTTCTTCGTCTAACCCAGGAAAGAAAGTGCGAGCTCCCGTCTTCAGAAGAATGAAAATAAGACCAAATCCCCAGTCCAGATGGCATACACCCACGTGTCCTAAGAGAGTTAAGTGATGTCATGATATAGGGCCCCAATTCTTAATAATTCATGACTGTCCTAATAACGGGGTATGTCCCAAAGGATTGGCGCACTAGCAAATGTACAGTGCCAATATTCAAAAGGGTCAAAAAGTGATCCAGAAGACGTATAGGCCGTACAGCTTAACCTATGTTGTAGTAAAATGTTTGAGGTTTTCTCAGAGATGCTATCCTGGAGTATCTCACGAAAATAAATGTATAAACGCCGTTCAGCATGGGTATCAAGAAGGATCGTTCCTGTCAGACTAATCTCATCAGCTTCTATGATGAAGTCAATGCTAACTGGATCGGGGTGAAGCACGGATATTCATATATCTAGATTTTTTCCTAAAGCAATTGATTACGGTGGCCACATAAAATCACAGTATTGGTAAATAAAATGAGAATGCTCGACTCGGGCCGGGGGAAAATGCCTGTGCAAACTGGTAAGTAACTGGCTCACTGATAGAAAACAAAGTGTAGTAATTAACGGTACATACTCAACTGGATCAGCTGTTACTATGGGGTACCACAAGGGTCAGATATTGGCCCTATCCTATTTAACATTTTTCTTAATGATCTTACACAGGTAATACACAGTAAGTCATATCATCTTCTGCAGACACGATACTCAGACTCTGTAAAAGTAATCAAACAACAATCAGAGGATAATATGTATATTACAAAGGGATCTCGATACAGTTGGAGGCCTGGGGCCGGGAAATGGCAGATGAGGTTTTAACACTGAAAAAGACAAGGTTATCACATGGGGAAGAAATCCATTACAGGATTACATGTAAAATGTGCGGAACAAAAAACACTGGTGCTAAGAAGTGACATGAGAAGGACTCTGATCTGCGTGACAGTAAACTTAATTGTAGCATCCAGTGTCCAGGCAGCAGCAGCCCAAAGCCCATAGGATCACATGGGGTCCAATAAAAAAGGGCATAGATGCACATGATGAAACATTATTCTCCCATTATTACAAAGCTCCTGGTTAGACCACACTTTGATATTGTGTTACATTTTTGGCACCACAGATGGCACGGAAAGACCATTGTAGAGCTTGAACAGGTACAAAGGCGGGCAAACAACAAATACTCAAAAGGACTAGGGCTGGAACTACAGTACAACAAGGCAAAGACTTAGGCAAAGATTAGGGGTTATTTAGTTTAGAGAAAAGACAAGGTCTTCGGGGACATAATAAATATGTTTAAATACAACAACAAAGGTCAAATATAGAGATCTCTTCCCAAGAATTTATTACTACCACAGGACTGAATCTAGAACAAGGCGCACCTTATACGTCTGAGGAACGAAAGTTTCTACATACACATAGAACAGGATCTTTACTGGATACAGAGCAGTGAGAACTATTGAAATTCACTCTGCCTGAGGGACTGGTCCATGGTGAATCACATAGACCGAGTTTTCAAAACGGTTTGGACTTGTCATTTCTGGGGAGCGTACTAAATAACAAGATTAATAGTGACAAGACATCAGGAGCAGGGTCATTGATCCAGAGGAAGTTTTCTGATTGCCAGATTGGAGTCAGGAAGGAATTTTTCCACATAAAATGAGGAACAATTACACACTTCTACACTCATGGGTTTTTTTCGCCTCCTCTGGAATCAACTCCCTTGGCACAACAGGCAGAACTAATGGAACGACTTGACTCTTTTTTCTAGCCTTACAAACTATGAAACTATGAAACTATGAATAAACTCCGTAAAAGCAAACCTCCTGCAAACATAATGGAAGAGTTCCGTTTTTTACATTTTGCCCGCGCGCGAGATACAAATTGTTTTTGTTGCCGTTCTCCTAATATATTTTTATAGTACAATATGAATAACACTACTAGAAAAGTAAATCCTGTCCAGCAAAATAAAAACCCTCACTTACGTCTCTATGTAGGTGGAAAAATAAAAAAGTTATGGACTTTCAGAACAAAAGGGGAAAAAATTTTAGAGCCATATCTTTTAATGACATGTCCGTCAGAAGCGGACTACTACAAATGAGGCACAGTTCTGCTGGCGGATATGGTTAGAAAATTTTATGTAAAAAATGACATAAAATAAGTGGCCACATTGTCTTAAACATTACAAAGAGATTTTCATAAAAACATGTTAGGCTTTATTTTTATGCAATTTTGATCTTTGATCTTTTAATATATATTTGTACAATATATAGAATATGATGGAAAATCCTTTTTTTTAAAAAAAAAAAATAAAATAGTCACTTTTTAACTTTTTTAATTTCAAGAGCAAAAGTGGAGATAAAATAAATTTTGTAATTTTGTGACTTTTATATGTAGGTGATGTAAAGTTTTAGGATCATTCGGAGCAGGGCTAAAAGTTATGTTTTGGGTTGTCAGTTGTTTTTTTTTATTAATATCTTCCTTTTTGTGTTTTTGTGGGTTTACTAATTTTAATTTTTTACATTTTACATATTGGGTCCCCCATAAGGTCAGAAAAAGAGATTTGGGGGTATTTTTGTATCACTTTTTTTTCTGCTAATTTCCCCTATAACTGGGGTTGATATACAGTTACAGGGAAAGTACAGTGAAAATACAGACACAATACAATGTCAGCAGCACACTACTAATACTAAAAAACTATCAAAAGGCAAATAGGAATTTTTGGAAAAGCATTTCTGCTACTTAGGATACATGAACAATTTTTGAGGTTCTTAGTTCACATTTTTGATCAAAACTGCTTAAGCTCACCTGCCCATCAACCAGGGGACCTCAAGACCTGGGAGGAACCTACACTAACGTTACCCTCTTAGGCCTGTTCCTAACCTCCCCACTTCAGGATAGGAAGTTTCCAGCTACAAAGTAATATCTCGCAATTGATTTAACCTCTTAAGGATCCCCTTACAATTTTTTTTTTTTGACACTTCGAGTTTTTTTCCTCCTTTGCCTTCCCCAGACAGCGCCATACACTTGTTTTATTTCTTCACACAACTCTATACACCGTATAGGCGCTTTCTACTTGCGGGATTAAAAACGGACTTTTCTAAATGTATGTTATTCACTCGTACTATAACAATCCTACTGCGAAAAACAAGGAAAAAAAATTCCAAGTGGGGTCAAACTGTAGGAAAAAAAAACGTTACTTTCGCCATGTTTGCGGCGTGTTTTTTTGCTTTTACGGCATTCAATATTAAGTTTTTATTTGTGGTAGTGTTAGTATAAAGGTTGATACTCATTCGTGCAAAAGAACAAAAAAAATTGTTGGATTTATGTATGGTTTGGGTAAATAGGAATTAATAAACACATTTTCTATTATTGATATGTCGTTCCGTGGTCGCCATTTTCTGCGTGCGACCATGAACTTTGCTTGCGTAGCTAACTACGACGAATAAGTGACAGGCAGGCATTTTTTTGAGGGCTGACAGCAATATTTTTTATTGCTAGCAGTTTGTGAAATACAGCCCTTTTTGAGACACTTTTATTCCAATTTTTACGCACCGTGAAATGACCAAAAAAAAAAGAATGTTGGCGTTTGAATTTTCTTTCTTATATGGTTTTAATAGTAGGGATAAATGCACATGGTATAATTTTCTTCACAGATCAGTTAATAGACTTTTTTCGACCGCGGCGATACCAATAATAGATGTAACCTATTTTTTTTATTTTAATTGTTTTTATTTTAAAATGTGAAAAGTGGGGGTGATTTGAACTTTTAGATACTTTTTTTTGTACGTTAAGAAATTTATTTATTTATTTTTTTTACTTATTAACATTGGAGTCCCCATACGAGTGCTTTCGACACCACTAGGGGGTGCGATCGTTAATACCACCTAAACAGCATTGCATAGACAATGCATTAGGCTGTATCAAGATGGCGCTTTCCCCACTTCCTGCCTGGGGCAGGAAGTGGGGCAAAAGAGAACATGGCAGCAGTGGGAGCCCTCACAAGGCTTCCTGCTGCCATGTCCAGTCGCATCGATTCCCCTGCAGATTACCTGTGCGGACTCTGACCCTGGGAACAGCTGCATAGTAATCCGCACCGCATCGACAATGCAGCTTAAGGGTTAAACAGTACCGGGCAGGGCGACTGCGGCCCCCCGTGACGCTGTAACCTGCTGATTGTTAGCTGCAATATACCGCTAAACACCGCGGCGCTGTGGGAGCGGATCCCCAGCCGCAAAATCCCTTAGCGACCCTGGGACTACACACTCAGGGTCGTTTAAGGTTAAAAGCGCATGTCGCAGGTGGGTCGAGTCTTTTTTAAAGCATGCAAGACTACCCCTAGTAGCTGAACGCACAGCACAGATCTGTCTTAAACAATGCCCCCAGCCAGTTTCTTTCTACAGATACTCAGGCCCCTGCAGTCAGTACACAGAAGCAGAGACACGTTTTTGCACAGATCATACATTTGCCGAGTTTTAGTTGGACTGTTTTTTTGGCAGTTTTAAATGTGTACAAAATTCATATACTTGTTAAAACACCTGTGGGCAGTTTTAAGCAGAACCGTCCAAAATCCGCTCGAGAACAACTCCGGTGTCTTTAACAAAGACTTCAATAGTAAAATGTCCGTCCTGCTGCTGTCGTTATTTTGCAACATGGCTACAAAAAGACCAACTGGAAAACAGCAAGAAAAAATACTTTCTGTGGAGACTACAGAACGTTTTTTACTATTTAAAATCATGGGAGCTGCGTTTTCAGTCGGTTGTTTGTCACAATTCATTAGAAAACTAAAAGCTTAAAAAAAAAACGACTGACAAAATGTCAGTGCAGTGGTGTTTTATTATGACTGAAAAAAAATTTCTGCTCTCTGCTGTAATTTGAGAGACAGAGGCGCTAGTAGTGTGCCAATGTCTGTCACATACTCACTTTTATGTTGAGGCCCCAGGCTCCATGGCTTCTCCCACCTTTCTTTAGCACATTGCATGATACACATTGCAAGTCCGCTCCACCACTGCGTCCACCAAGACACTCTCTTTTCCCAGATATGTGACCAGAAACATAGCCATCCCCGGGTCGCCTGTCCGCACCCCCATCGGACTTACCATTTGCAGCATCTTACCTGATCGCATCAGTACAGTTACATACACACTTGTTAAGTATTAGCTTTGCTGTAAAATATACAATTTCAATGAATTCAAGATCTGGTTTGCAGTGATTTACTGCAACCTGTATAATTGGAAAATCCTCGCACTAACCCTCACAGGCTCAAATAATCAAAGGTGTGCGTTAACCAAAATATTTTCTTGAGGGAACGACAAATAGTTTAGAGTTGAAAACTTCTGAACAGGGCAGCAGAGAGCAAAACCCAACGTTACATGGGTGTAAACTCTCCTGTACTGTCCAAATCTCTAAAACGAGACAGACTGGTAGGTATACTGTTAAAAATGTTCTACATCTTACATCTCAACATTTACTTAAAGGACATTTCACTACAAAGACTCACAGGAAGCTTTCCAAGATTAGGGAACCTTAAAAGACAGACTATTCTTCCAACATATGGCTTTGTTTTGTTTTGGTCTTTTTTGCTTTTTTGAGTTAAATACATGAACAGACTTTCTTGTCTCTGAGTACAACACTAGGTCGGCCATCTGAGAGCAGGCAAGACTGCACGTCACCACAAAGGTCAGATAGCTTGAGAACTGAGTGTGTTATCTTAACAAAACACCGAGAAACACGACAATACTTGTTTAGTTTCAGCTCCAAAGCTCTCTGCAGTTATCAGGATAAGATCTCCTGCTCCTCTTGCCAGTGCAATTAGAAGATTGTGCGATACGGAACTGATATCTAACACCTGCTAAAGAACCACCCACATCCTGTCCACAGCAGAGACAGGAAGGCATGACAATCTCAAACTGCGCAGGAGTCTCTTAAACATTGTGGTAAGGTACAAACCCCCTTGCAGAAAAACACCTACAGACTAGATCTTGTCTCATAATCCTTGAAAATAAATATATTATCACATGTATGATCACTGCCGTTTTAAAGTGATAGACATTCAACTTACATTTGACCTTTAAATACTTGACATAATGAGCAATGGGGCTTCCTTCAGAGCCACATGTGAACTTCCAGAGTAAGAACGGCCCATTAACATCGTAACATTGATGGGAACATTGGGAGTTATAGTTATCGAACATCACAGGAAAATAAGAACCGGTTTATCCACGGTTTCTAATAACAGCTTCTAAGCTCAATCCTGAGGGATCCTTTCGTGTCCTGAAGCCCATCGCCACTGCACAGAATCTCTGAACACTATAATACATACTAAGGCAAGACGTTCTGACGAACAATTTAGTGTGTCTGTAGAAACCTCTATGACTGCTGCATAATCTGACTTCCTCTGCAGGTTCAAAGGCCAATCCCTGAGGTACCATTCGTGACTGTGAAGGCCAGCCACTCAATACGATCTCCTGAATCGTCTGCTTTTTTTTGGATCCCAGGAACATACTTCAGTCTTATTTTGGGCATCTGCTCAAAGAATAACTTTAAATTAAAATTTGTTTTGGTCTAAGTCTGAAACAACATTTCAAAAAAATTTTCTCATTGAACCAATCTTTTTAGTGAAAACCCGAAACCCGGGTCGACTGTAAAGAAAAAAACATATTTTTATGCTTCTTTTATACAGTGGTCTCTAAACTAAAATATCAATTGGACCAGTGCTACCAAATGGGACCAAAAAATCCCCGTATACGATCTAGACACTCCCATAAACAAATAAACCCCCCCAAAAAAAAGAAAAGGATTTTTTATCTCTAAAAAAAAATTTAAAAACTTTTTATAACAATTTAAAAAATGACACATTTTATAATGTAAATAATTAAAGTTTTTTTAATTTTTTATAGAAAAAACTCCTTTAAAACCCATAACTCTATGGAAACTGAATTTGGTTTTAAAAGACCCAAAATTTTCCCCAACATAAACAACAAAGATTAACCCCTTACCAAACACCAGTCACTTCCGGGGGTAACTTTTGATATTTTTACCATCCATGGATTCAAAAGAATGTTTTCTCGTGACACATTGTGCTTTAAGTTAGTAAGAAATTGTGGTCCATACAATCCTTGTTTATTTGGGAAAAATGTCAAAATGTTATGAAAATTAGAAAAAAAATTGCCATTTTCAAAGCTCAAAAATGTCTATGTGCAAGACAGACAGATATTCCATACACAAAAGTTTATAACTAGCATCTGCCATATGTCTACTGCAGTTTGTCATCATTTTTAATGGTCTTTTTATTTTTTCACGGAATTAGGGGGCCTAGAAATTTAGTAGCAATTTTTCAAATTTTCAAGAAAATTTGCAACAAAGATTTTTAGGGACCAGTCCAGTTATGACATGGTTTTGAGGGGCCTGTATGTTGGATACCCCCCATAAATGATTCCATCTAAGAAACTAGACCCCTTAGGAGTATTCAAAACAACATTTAGGATGTTTATTTTTTGCAGATTTTCAATTTTTATCCATCATCTACTGGAACACTTGACTCAATACTGTTTCCCCCAATTCTTCTGTTTTTAGAGATATCAACCACAGCCCTCAGTGTAGGAGGAGCACCAACTGGATTTTGGGGTCTCATTTTCAGTAGGAACTGTACTGTAGAGAAATGCTATAGACTGCAATCACCTCACTAATACATGTAAGAGCAGTACAGGACATGTAGTACTGCACTGTACTGTAGAGAGGCGCTATAGACCGCCAGTCACTGCATGCACCTCACTAATACATGTAAGAGCAGTACAGGACATGTAGTACCGCACTGTACTGCAGAGAGATGCTATAGACCACCAATCACTGCATGCACCTCACTAATACATGTAAGAGCAGTACAGGTCATGTAGTACTGCACTGTACTGTAGAGAGGCGCTATAGACCGCCAATCACTGCATGCACCTCACTAATACATCTAAGAACAGTACAGGACTGTATCCCCGGCACTGTACTGTAGAGGCGCTATAGCCCGCCAATCACAAACCTGCTCCCACTAATACATGTAAGAAGCAGAACAGAACATGTAGTACCGCACTACGCAGAGAGGCGCTATAGACCCCCAAATCACGCATGCCCTCACTAATACATGTAAGAGCCATACAGGACATGTAGTACCGCACTGTACTGTAGAGAGGCGCTACTAGACCACAAATATCTGCATGCACCTCACTAAAACATGTAAAAGCAGTACAGGACATGTAGTACCTCACTGTACTGTAGAGAGGTGCTATAGACCGCCAATCACTGCCTGCACCTCACTAATACATGTAAGAGAAGTACAGGACATGTAGTACCGCGCTGTACTGTAGAGATGTGATATAGACGATCAGTCACAGCATGCACTGCACTAATACATGTAAGAACAGTACAAATCATGTAGTACCGCACTATACTGTAGAGAGGTGCTATAGACTGCCAATCACTACATGCACATCACTAATACATGTAAGAGCAGTACAGGACAGTTTTATGCCTGTATTTAGGAGGAGCTATAGCCCACAATCACTGCTGCACCAACTAATCATTAAGAGCCATCAGGACATGTACTCTGCCTGTACTGTAAGAGGCGCTATAGACCCCCAAAATCACTGCATGCACCTCACTAATACATGAAAGGCAGACAGGAATGGAGTACCGCACTGTATGTAGAGAGGCACTATAGCCCACCAATCCCTGCATGCACCCACTTAATATTAAAAAATACAGGACATGTAGTACCGCATGTACTTTAAAGAGGACTTAGACCGCCAATCACTGCATGCACCTCATAATACATGAAAGGGAGCCAACGGGACATGTAGACCGCACTGTATATAGGAGGAGTATAGACCCCCAATCACGCTGCACCTCACAAAATGAAAGGGCCAACGGACTGAAATCCCCCCGCACGTACTGTAGAGAGGAGCTATAGACCCCCCCCAACACTGCCCCCTCACAAATACATTAAGAGCCATCAGACATGTATCCCGCATGTATGTAGGGGAGGCGCTACTAGACCCAAAATTCGCATGACCTCACTAAAACATGTAAAAAGTCCCGGGACATGTATACCCACTGTACTGTAGAGGGGTGCAAAAACCCCAACCCTCCTCACCTCCCAAAATACTTAAGGGAAGTACAGGACAGTAGACCGCGCTGTACTTAGAATGTGAAAGACATCAGTCAAGCTTTTCCTGCACTAATCATGTAAAAACTCAAATCTGTAGTACCGCACTATACGTAGAGAGGGTGCTATAGATGCCTCACAACATGCACATCACTAATACATGTAAGAGCAGACAGGAAAATGTAGTACTGCACTGTACTGTAGAGAGGAGCTATAGAACCAACAATCACTGCATGCACCTTTAACTAATACATGTAAGAGCCATACAGGACATTACAAATGCACTGTACTGTAGAGAGGCGCTATAGACCCAATCACTGCATGCACCTCACTAATACATGAAAGAGCAGTACAGGACATGTAGTACCGCACGTACTGTAGAGAGGCACTAAGACCACCAATCACTGCATGCACCCCACTTATATATGTAAACAGCAGTTACAGACATGTAGTACCGACACTGTTGACTTTTAAAGAGGGGCTATAAAACCGCCAATCACTGCATGCACCTCACTAATACATGTAAGAGCCATACAGGACAGGTAGTTAAGCACTGTACTATAGAAGGAGCTATAGACCACCAATCACTGCATGCACCTCACTAACATGTAGAAGCCATACGGACATGTAAATACCGCACTATACAGGGGTGTAAATTAAACCGGGGGAGAGGTAGCAGAGTTTGGGAGCTGCCACGGGGCCCCGCTCTTAGGGGCCCGGGGCCCCCGGGCAGCTGCTACCACGTCAGCTATTTTGGGAATTCTGCTTTCCCCGCCCTGCTGGCAGGGAACATGGAGGAGGGCTGTCTGCACTGCTCATGACTGGAAGCTGCCCCTCCTTCCCCACAGAGTCTTCCCAAGACCTCTGGACTGCCTAGGGGCTGCACTGCAAACAAGTAAGTGTGTGTATGTGACTGTATGTATAAGATTTGTGTAATGTCGTAGTAAAGGGGTGTGACTGTAAAGTATAGATGTGTGTGTGTGAAATGTGTTGTGTGGTGAGTGTGTACGGATGTGACTGTAGTATAGATGTGTGTGGGGTGGTGTTGTAGAATGTGACTGTATTTATAGATGTTTGTAATGTGTGGGGGCGTGTAGGATGGTACTTAATTAAGCTGTGTGTGTGTGTAATTTTGTGTGTAGGGATGTAAATGTATGTATAAGATGTGTGTGTAATGTGTGTAGGATGTGACCTGTATGTATAGATGTGTTAGTAATGTGTTGTGTAGGGATGTGAATGTATGTTATAGATGTGTGTGTAGGGATGTGACTATGTATAGCTGTGTGTGTAATGTGTGTGTAGAGATGTGACTGTATGTATAGATGTGTGTGTAATGTGTGTGTAGGGATGTGACTTTTTGTATAGATGTGTGTGTGTGATGTGTGTAGAGATTTTGACTGGGATGTATAATGTGTGTTAAAGTGTGTGTAGGGATGTGACTGTAAAGTATAGATGTGTGTGTTGGGGTGTGTGTAATGTGTTTTGTGTGGGATGTGACTGTATGTATAGATGTTTTGTGTAGACATGTGTTTTGTGTGTAATGTTTTGTGTTTAGGGGATGTGACTGTATGTATAGATGTTTTGTGTGCAATGTGTGTGGGAAAAGGATGTGACTGGAATGTAAGATGTGTGTGTGTGTGTGTTAGGGATGTGTCTTTTGTAATGTGTTTTGTGTAGGGAGTGACTGTATTTATAGATGTGTGTGTGGGAATGTGTGTGTATAGGGTTGTGACTGTATGAATAGATGTGTGTGTGTTTAGGGATGTGACTGTATGTATAGATGTGTGCGGTGCAATGTGTTTTGTATGGGATTTTGACTGTTATGAATGTGTGTGTGCAATGTGTGTGTATAGGGATGTGACTGTAGTATAGTTGTGTGTGTGTAGGGATGTGAACTGTATGTATAGATGTTTTGTTTGTTTTGGGGTGGTTTTTAAAATT
>JAODAL010063103.1:0-19406 GCA_025379985.1 Phyllomedusa bahiana
TTTGGCCCACTCCCTGAAGAGAACGGGTTAACTGACCCATGTTTGTAGGTCGCCTTGCTCACACCTGCCTTTTCACTCTGTCCACAAATTTTCAATGGATTGAGATCAGGGTTTGTGATGGCCACTCCAAAAATTTTGAATTGGGTTATCCTTAAGCCATTTGAAACCCATTTTTTGGCAGTATGCTTGGTTTTTGTCCATTTGGGAGATCCATTTTGCCCAAGTTTTAACTTCGGTGATGTTGAATGTTGCTACAGGTTTGCCACTTAATTTCTTCCTTGGATCATTTTGGAAGGCCCCAGTTCCCCCTGTAGCAAAAAAACCCCACAACATGATGTGCCCCCCTGTGTTTCCAGTTGGGAGATGTTCCTAAGTTTCCAAGCTTCCCCCTTTTTTTCTAAAAAGAACAATTGTCATTAGGGC
This sequence comes from Phyllomedusa bahiana, assembly GCA_025379985.1. NCBI lineage: Eukaryota > Metazoa > Chordata > Amphibia > Anura > Hylidae > Phyllomedusa > Phyllomedusa bahiana. Next base: position 424 of record JAODAL010063103.1, read on the forward strand.
CCAAGCATTAATTTTTGTTTCGTCAACCACGGGACTTTCTAAAAAAAAATGTGGGGTTTGTCCTTGTTTATGGAAACAGCAATCTTACTTTTATGTGTTTCTTTTGATGTAATGAAATCTTCCAGTCAGAGTGGCCTTTCAGCCCATGTTGATACAGAACTCGTTACACAGTGTATGATTATACAATCTTACCAGCTTCCCCACGCATTTCACTAGGTTTTTGCTTTTATTCTTGGGTTCAAACAATGTCGGACTAAACCCCTTTTTCTCTGAGACACGAACCCATCTCCTTTGGCGGTGATGGCTGACATTCCCCTCTTTTTTGTACTTGCATTAATTGTTTGTCAGATGAAGGGCACCTTTAAATACTGGAAATTGCAACAGGGACCCAGCTTGTGCAAAGCCACAAATTTTCTTCCTGATATTTGGCTGATTTTCCCTTTGACTTTCCAGATTTTACACCAAAGCATTGTTTTTTGTGGCAATAGAATACATCAAGGTGTGTGTCTAATTAACCCGTGTTAACAATAAATCTATCAGAAGTTTCCCAAGGACATGAAAATTAAAAATGGGTTCTCCCAAAATTGTATAATTAAAAAACCCCAGTGTATGTAAATTTTGACTTTGCAGAAAGTATAAAAAAGCCTTAAAATCTTCCTCTTTTCTTTCATTATTCTGGATTGGCAATTAAATTTTTGGTTCTAATTGACCTAAAAATGGATAAGGATTTTTTTGATTTTAGTCAGATAGTGAAAAAATATAGTGAAGAAAAATAGTGAGAAAAAAATCATATGTCCTTTTTTTTTATGATCTAAATTCCCCGTATAACTGTTTTTAATATTTAAAATTATAATATTATAATATATATATAATTACAAAACACAACACACACACAAAAACACACACAAACACACACAAATTATATTATTGGTTTTTGAGAAGAACGGAGTGGTTTTAGGGAAGGTAATTTTTCCCCCAGAATTCTCTTATAGGGTTTGGGGGGATGGTGGGCAGGGGGGGGTCCCGAGAGGGGTTGGGTCAATGAAAAGGGAAAATCGACAGTTTTTGTGTCAGTACAATATGTATGACACATCTTAGTTTTAGTATTGAGGCTGCAATCCGCTTAGTCCGGGTCGGCTTTTCCTGGAGTGGCCAAGTGATGGGTGGGTGGCCATTCCCACGCACCAGGTGAGGCTGGTATCAGGCCTATAAAGCCTGGGCCTGCAGGCCTGTGTTTGGTGTGATGGTGTCAGTCTGAGGCTAAAGACATAGGGCCACATGTATAAAAACTGTCTAAAACTCACTTTGTTGCCCATAACAACCAATCACAGCTCCCCTCTCATTGCATATAGTGTTCTGGAAAAATGATTTGTTGCTATGAGCGACAAAGTGAGTTTTAAACCTAGACAGTTTTTATACATGTGGCCGTACTATACCTACTGTGAGTAACAGATACAGTCTGTATTAAGCACAGTGAGGGCTAATACTCTGTTTAGTCAGTGCTCAGCCGAGCAGGTGTTTATTTCTGTTTAGCCTGAAATAAAAGCTTGTTTTGTTTTCTGCTTCAATTTACTCAATAATCCCATCTCCTGGAACTTGGTCTTTTACCTGTGTCACTGTCACTGTCTGTGGTAGCCCTGCTTGCCAAAGTGATGCTAACCAAGCACAGCTATTTGATTTTACAACATTGGGTTTTCAAAACGAAATCACAGCAGAAACAATATCCTAAATAAAATTTACCTTTTAATCGATATGCATTAAAATACCAATACGAAACCCCACATTAACAATAACATGAAATAGGTAAACGTACCAAAAGGGCATACACAAAGTACATGTATAATAATATAGATGAACTCACAATTAAATGTACTCCAATGGGACCAATCTTCCTCAAATGGTGCCCAATCCAATAGATGATTCTATACAGTCCCTAGTGAAACTAATGTAAATAACACGGGGACATCGCCCCGAAAAGGGCGGCTCCGCACCCTAAGCCCTAAGGTTCGCCCTATCCTTAAAGTAGTAATTAAATCACTATACAAAAACACAAACGCGACGCGTGATTCTGCTGTGATTTTGTGTTGAAAACCCAATGTCGTACATTAAAATTGCAGTGCTTTGTTAATAATACGGCAGGTTTCTTGAGTAGCCTTATAGACTTTGAGAGGCATAGAACCGAGGCACAGGTGGTTTTTTCGGATAGTGATTTAGAAACACAGAGTAATCCCTCTGATTTAAAGGTGATTTTTAAGAATTTGTATTTTGCATATCGGGCAGACTTGAAGTTGTGGTGGGAAGTACAATCCTTGGAGCATTATATTCAGTCCAGAATTGTACCCAGTGGTTTGCGTTTAAGTGTTGTTCCTGCTACTAGATCTCAGACAGATTCACTTTTGAAGAGGTGGGAGGAAGAACTGACAGAAAGCTCTATTAGATTGATGAAAATACTTTTGGAGGAGGAACAGAAAACATTTGAGACCACTTCTGAAACACTGAATACATTAAGGGATCAGGCTTTGAAACTTAGAGAGGATCCAGATTTTGGAAAAAGGGAACAGACATTACGAACTTCTGTAGACAAGTATCATTTTGCTCTTAAGAATCGGAAGCATAAACAGTACACTAGGGATTTGGCAGACTTTAAGGAAGGACATGTATATAAGGCTTTGAGACAACAAACAAGTCTACCTAAGGGAGTTCAATCCTCAGATTTGGAGTCCTCAGACACAGAGACTTGTCCAGTAGCTAGAGCGCGACCCCGAGGTAAACCCCGAGGTAGGGGTAGAAAATGGAACCAAAGGGGCCGTGGAGCCTACTATGGACAGTCAATCTCCTCTTCCTCGGCTATGTCTTTTTTAGAGGGGAAGGGAGGCCCGCCGTACCAACTACGGGAGCGTCAGGTCCAATAATTGGGGATAGTCAGCAAATCATAAACTTGTCCGATAGAATTTTGAGTGGAACTGAACTATCCGTTTTATCTAGTGGACTAACGTTTGTTTCAATGACTAGATTTAGAGACTTTCCCTGGGTAAAGGATTTACATCTTTTTGCGCGGAAGCTGATGTGGCGTAAATTCTTTAAAATAAGGGAAACCTAGGAAGGTAAAGAATTGGGTCTCTCGGCTGAGGAACTTGATGGGGTACGAGTGCTCACCTATCTTTTGGAGGAGGGTGAAAGGCAAGGGGCCTATACAGATCTTAGGTCTAAGAGTACTAGAATGCCACCTCAACTTGATACCCCTGATTCCATTTAGCAATAACTTATTTAGGATGGAAATGCAATCTCTACGGACATTAGAGCAGGATAAGTCTTTGGTATTTAATCCCTCAGACAAGGGGGGAAACCTGGTCTTAATGAATCAGGACCAATATTTAAAGATGTGTACTGATTTATTGGAAGATAAAAACTGTTATTTGGTGATTAAAAAGGACCCTACAATTGGGTTTGTTAGGGAACTGGAGCAGATGCTAGATGAGGCGTTAGGGACTGGCCTCATATCAGCGGCAGAGCATAAATTTATGTTACCTGTGAATCCCCAAATCTCAACACTTTATGCATTACCGAAAGTGCATAAAGGGTTGGAACCCCTAAGGGGAAGGCCCATTGTTTCAGGAGTGGATACGATTAGTGATGAGCGATTACGTCGACTATCGTCATCAGGTCGATAGTCAATATCGTCAATTATCATGCCGATATCTGATAGTCGATAATAGATTATCGCCGATGACCATTAAAGTCTATAGGAGAGGAACAACACCTTCATTCTTACACCCAAACAGGGCTGGAGTAGCTGGAATTAACATCCACAACAGTAAACTGGATACGTGCTACATCTTAGGCAACACACTTAGGTTATAAAAGTCACAGAAAAAAAGTCACAGACCATTCACTATCCCTGTCTTGTACCACAGCATGACCCTTAAACCTGCATGACTCACACATTAAAACGAGCCAGAAGGCAGTATTATTTGAACCATCATTTTACTTGAACTGGACATTGATTATCCATGTCCTGGGCCACAACATGAGCCCAGCACCTGCATGATCCCAAGATTAAAAAAGTGCTGGAAAAAGGAGTCTTTCAACCACCATTTTAGTTGAACTGGACATTAACTATACCTGTCCTGGACCGCAGCATGACCCTTATACCTGTCTGAACCACAGATTAAAAAGTGACGGAAAAAGGAGTCTTTCAACCACCATTTTAGATTCACTGGACATAGACTATCCCTGTCCTGGGCCACAGCATGAGCCCCATACCTGCATGAGCCCCAGATTTAAAAAGTTCCGGAAAAAGGAGTCTTTCAACCACCATTTTAGTTGAACTGGACATTGACTACACCTGTCTTGTACTACAGCATGACCCCTAAACCGGTTTGACCCACAGATCACAAAGTGGCATTATGCTATTTTGTACAGTGACTGTCATTTAGTATATTTTTTGGTAACTGACATTTGTTTACAGAATTGATTTAGGGAAGTTTTATTTATAGTTTTACATTATTATCATTTTGCTTTTTTTCAAGTGTGATAACATACAACATACATCCCTTCCTGAATTTTATAAGGTATTTTTTTACACGTGTAGGTGTTAATTCATTCGCACACCCCAGCGATGACCCAGCGATGACAGGCCTGACGGTCCTGCAACCGACGATCCGCTGGCTTGCGTGTTGTCGCCAGCACTGGAAGGAGCACCTTCTCTCATACCTCAAACTTCCATGTCCTACACCCCTCTTTGCTTGTTCCCACCTGCATTTTGCTCCATGTTCAGAAAGATAAAAATTTAAAAAAGGTATGGAAGGGTATTTACAGTCTCTTATTAAAAGACGGCAAAATCAAAAGCTATTCTTAAACCCCTCTAATTTCCTACAGCCAACTAGGATTAGAAACTGAAATGTTTCTAGCGAATATCTGTGAAATGCGGTCTGGTGGAAGAACCGTAAGACAAAATCAACAGTGTTCTTCCTTAAGTCCCAGGGATTTAAAAAACTGCCACAGGACAGGAGTTGATAGTTTTCAACAAAAAAATCTTTACAATTTGTGCTTATCTGCGCCAAACTGAGATTAACGAGGGGCAATAAAAAACTATTCAGAAGTTACACCGATGAGAAATTACATTTTTTGCAGCAATAACAAACAAGAACGGTTGCTAGAAAATTTTTCTATCAGAATTGTCGTACAACGTGGCTATTTGAAAAAAAAACTAGGGCCGCACCACGTGCAATACAGCTATTTAAAAGTTATACGGATAACAAATGGGGGTTTTTTGCACCAATGAAATACACTAACATTAACTACGAAATTTCTGTAGCCAAATTTAAGTACAAGGTGCTAATTTGAAAAAAAAAACGGGGGCAAAACCAAAGTGCAAAACAGCTATTTAAATGTTATACAGATAAGAAAAGGGGGGTTTTTGCACAAATGAAAATACCCCTGAAATTTAAACTGCAAATTTTTGTATCTAATTAAGTACAAGATGGGTCTTTGAACTAAAATGGCCTGCGCCAAAGTGAAAAACGCCTAATTAAATTGTGTACGGATAATAAAAGGTGGTTTTTGCACCTATACATACACCTGCAGTGACTAGAAAAGTTCTATATCCTATTGTAGGTACAAGGTGGATCTTTGAACAAAACTGGGCTGCACAAAAGTGAAAAAAAAAACTACTTAAATCGTGTACGGATAATAAAAGGTGGTTTTTGCAACTATGATATACACCTGCAGTGACTAGAAAAGTTCTGTATCCTATTGTAGGTACAAGGTGGGTCTTTGAACAAAACTGGGCTGCACAAAAGTGAAAAAGAACCTACTTAAATCGTGTACAGTTAATAAAAGCTGGTTTTTGCACCTATGACATACACCTGCAGTGACTAGAAAAGTTCTGTATCCTATTGTAAGTCCAAGGTGGGTCTTTGAACAAAACTGGGCTGCACAAAAGTGAAAAAAAAAAACTACTTAAATCGTGTACGGATAATAAAAGGGGTTTTTGCACCTAGGACATACACCTGCAGTGACTAGAAAAGTTTGTATCCTATTGTAATACAAGGTGGGTCTTTGAACCAAAAACTGGGGATGCAAAAAAAATACAAGGTACTATTTCACCAAAAACTGGCCAAAAACTTGTAAAAAAAAAAAGCCATTTCAATGCAGGTTCAAAGCACTCTGGGCTGCACAATATACACTCTCCTTTGAAAAGCCTGCCTATCTGTCTGTGTTCGCCCGATCCCCTCCCTGCGGCTGTACAGCGCTAGATGCTTCTTTAATAATCTCAGCCTAACTAACTAAGAAGTGAAATTCTCTAATCTACCTATGTTCTAATGTTCACAGCTAAAAGCATAGTTGTCTGTGTGAACAAAGAGAACTGTGTTGCTTAGCTATATTGAGGAGAAAGCTAAAAAACACGTCCCGCTCTTATGAGACACAGTGACACACTGATGTTGAAACAGGAAGGGATTTCTATGTAAAATGAGGTCATGTGATTTTTTCCCGCTAATGACAAACCCTATACATCCCCAGTCATGACGTCGCACACCCAGCTCACCCTGCTCTATGCTCTAAGCTGATTTGCTGACCGCCAAAATGACAGCAAGCGCCGAAAATGGCGCGATAGTAATAGATTCTCACCTAAATAATCGCGTGATCGGAAAATTCCGATCAATATAAAAACCGTGCCGATTTCAACTATGTCGATTATAATAGCTCAACACTAGATGCGATCACTCAAAATGCTGGCATTTATGTGGCCCGAACACTACAAAGTTTTGTACATAGTTTACCATCATATATTCGTGACACCTCTGATCTGTTTGGAAGGAATTTTTGTAGGACCAGAAGTCCTTCTTACCTACATAGATCTTGAGTCTCTCTACAGTAGTATCCCTCATGAGCTTGGAGTGAAAGCCACTGAGTTTTTTCTTAACTTTAGGGGTGTCCAGCATCAGCAACACAGTATTTTTGTCGTGAGGTTGTTGGATTTCATCTCACGTCACAATTACTTTCTGTCTAATGGGCGTTTCTTCCACTAGCTGAGGGGCACATCTATAGGGAGCCCTTGTGCTCCCACATATGCAAATTTGTTCCTGGGCTGGTGGGAGGCTACCATAGTAGGTCAATTTGAGGATGATCAATGGCCCCCCCAGATTTTTTTCTGGAGGAGGTTCATTGATGATATTTTCATCCTGTGGGAGGGGACAAGGAGTTCCTTTGAGGACTTTGTGCAACATCTGAATGTTAATAACATCAATTTACGTTTTACATATGACATCCAGGAATGTAGTCTCCCCTTCCTTGATGTGATGATTATGAAAAGTAAAAATGGTTATATACATACTGACCGGTATAGGAAGCCCACAGCGACCAACAGCCTCTTGCAATGGGAGAGTCATCACCCCATCCGCTTAAAACAGGGTATACCCAAGCATCAGCTCCTCCGAATTAGATGGAACTGCTCTAAATTAAATTATTTCCATCACCAGGCAAAGACTCTAAGAGATCGTTTCCTTAATAGAGGTTATCCCCAGGAAGTTATAGACTCGGCATATGAATTTGCTCTGGGGCAAAATAGAACAAGCCTTTTGAACCCTCAGCTTAAGGATAAGGATTGTGATAAAGAATGTGAAAAAGCTAGAATAGTTGCCACATTCGATGATAGCAATCGTGAGGTAGTTAAGATACTGGAAAAGTTTTGGCGTGTATCAAGACAAACACTAGCGTAACTAGACAAACACTAAATCTACCTTTATGTAGGAGCATCCGGTCATGTGTTTCCCCTCTGGGAAAGGAAAATGTTAACCCCTGAGTATCCTACTAATGCATTAGGGGTTAATACTCAGGATACTCAGGGGTTAACATTTTCCTTTCCCAGAGGTGAGATCACATGACCGGATGCTCCTACATAAAGGTAGATTTAGTGTTTGTCTAGTTCGCTAGAATAAGGAGTATTTTCTCTGAAACGTGTTAGCGAATTTTGGCATGTGGTGTATGCATGACCCCTTTTTATCTGAATATGAAATAAAACTATGAGATTTTACCTTACCTGGATTGAAGCTGGATACCTATACGTTGTTTCTTGGATTCATTACGGGCTTGCTTTGGACCCATCCGTGCTGTCTCCAGGGGGTGGAACACCTCTGCGGTGAGCTGTATCGTATTTTCCATACATTTAATTGTGAGTTCATCTATATCATTACACATGTACTTTGTGTATGCCCTTTTGGAACATTTACCTATTCCATGTTATTGTTAATGTGGGGTTTAGTATTGGTATTTTAATGCATATCGATTAAAAGGTACATTTTAATTGGGATATTGTTTCACCTGATGCTATCCCCAACATTATGAATATATAATTTCACAGTGTGTATATCGATATATATTGATATGTTACAGATGTCACAGAGTACAGCTTGACAGTGATATCACGGCTTTTTGTGTTATCTGCTCTCATCTGTAAACAATGGCCATTGAAAAGCATTGAGAAAGTAGAGATACCACTCTGTGCTGTGATATCACGGTGCAATATCTGTTCTTTTCAGTTCAGCTAAATCTGTATATGTTATGTATAAGTTAAAAACACAGCGATAGTTGTAAGATAGACAAAAAAACATATAAAAGTTAATGCCCATTATAACAGTCTTTCATTGGAAGAAACATTAGTACCATTATCTATTTTATATTTGCTGACCCATCGACATACAGTTTCTCACAAAAGTGAGTACACCCCTCACATTTTTGTAAATATTGTGGTACTGAAAAATAACACTTTGATACAATGTAAAATAGTCACTGTACACCTTATATAACAGTGTAAATTTGGTGTGCCCACAAAATAATTCAACACACAGCCATCAATGTATAAACCACTGACAACAAAAGTGAGTACACCCCTAAGTGAAAATGGTAAATTGTACCCACAGTGTCAATATTTTGTGTGGCCACCATTATATTCCACCACTGCCATAACTCTCTTGGGCATGGAGTTCACTAGAGCTTCACAGGTTGCAGCGAGTGAAATCCTCTTCCACTCCTCCATGACGACATCACAGAGCTGGTGGATGTTAGAGACCTTACGGTCCTCCACTTTCAGTTTCAGGATGCCCCACAGATGTTCAATAGAGTTTAGTTCTGGAGACATGTCTAGCAACTTTACTCTCATTTTCTTTAGGAAGGCAGTGGTTGGACTTGTCGTTATCATGTTGAAATACTGCAGCCCAGAAGGGAGGGGATCATGATCTACTTCAGTATGTCACAGTTGGCATTCATGGTTGCCTCAATGAACTGGAACTCCCCACAGTCGGCAACACTCATGCAGCCCCAAACCACAACACTCCCACCGCCATGCTTGAGTGTAGTCAAGACACCCTTGTCTTTGTACTCCTCGCCTGGTTGCCGTTCCACACGCTTGACACCATCTGAATCAAATAACTTTATCTTGGTCTTATCAGACCACAGGACATGGTTCCAGTAATCCATGTCCTCAGTCTGCTTGTCTTTATCAAACTGTTTGCGGGCTTCCTTATCTCATTTTTAAAAAGAGGCTTTTTTTGGGGTGATAGCCATAACCCCAAAATTTGATGCAGTGGCGGCATATGGTCTGAAAATGACGGGCTGACCCTCACCCCTTTAACCTGCGCAATTGGCAGCACTATACTGTATGCTATTTTTGAAAAGACAATCTTGGATATGAGGTGATGTCACTCAAATTTTTGATTGACCATGGCAGGCCTGTTTGAGGGGAACCTGTCTTGTTAAAAACTTTAGGGTTTTACCCCCTGTTGCACCATTTTTCAGGTGTTGGCAATCTTCCTATAGCCTAGTAAATTGTAATGTAGAGCAAAAGATATTTTTTTTTCAAATCCTCGACAGTTCTTTTCCCTTAGGTACCAAGTTGAACTTCCAGTGTCCAGTGTGAAAGAGTGTGAGAGCGATAACACAATTTTTCCATTTTCACTTGGGGGTGTGACCTCATTTTTGTTGCCAGCAGTTTAGAAATTGATTGCTGTGTGTTGAATGATTTTGAGGGCACACCAAATCTATACTGTTATACAAGTTGTTCACTGATCACTTTAAATTAAATCAAAATGGCATATCTTAAGTTTTTTCCCATGAAAAATATAACGCAATTTTTACACAAATGTAAGGGGTTACCTCCCTTTTGTGAGATACTGTATCCCTGCCAGTTTATTAGACAAAATTATTTCAGTGTAAACCTAATGCAAAAAATAATATGGGTATTTAAAGGGAATATTGATCAAATGCTACCGAAATAAACGTAATCCAAAATAAATGAAATACAGATATCAACCAATGTGCATTTTGCCAATCACTCTTCTGACATTACTTATTAGTTAAAATTAAGGATAAAAATAAACTATGGGATTTAAAAGTGTGAAAAAAGCCAAATAAAATAAAGATAATAATAAAGTTGTCAGAACCAATTAGGGCCTCATGTATGAAAACTGTCTAGCAGCAAAATGTTCTTTGTACTCCAAGAACCAAACAGAGCTTCCCCCCTTTCCCTTTTTTTTTTGAAAAAAAAGGGAGGCTCCGATTTGGGTTGGGTTTGGGGAAAATTTAAACAAAGTCTTTACACTTAACAGTTTTTCATACATGGGAACCTTTAAAGGGCCCCGGGTTCCCCCGGGGTTTTTTTGGGCCAAGGATTGGCCCGTACTCCCCGCCGGGGTTTGGCTGCAGTACGGGGGCCAAAACCCCGGGGAAATGTTACTAATCCCCGCTCTCATTTTAAAAACAATGGTTTTCCTCGCTCCTCCACCTCGCGAAATTCCCCGGGGGGGGAAAATTGGGCCCTCCACAAATTTTTTTAAAGGCGCTACCGCCGGGAAAAAAATGCATTTGTCTATGGGGGGGGGGCGGGGCAACCCCCGGGGCTCCCGGCCCCCCCCTTTTCCCCCCCCCTTATTTTACGGCGGATTTGTACTCAATACGGGGTTTTACAAATCCGGGCGGGAAAAAACCGTGTTAAACAAGGGGCTTAGGGGGACATTATAAAATTTTTTTTTCCCAGGGGCCCTTTTTTTTTCGTGCATTTGCGGTAGAATGCCCTGAAATCTATAAAACCCTTTTTCTACTTTTAACCCTAGATTTAGCACTCTCTAGTAATAAGTGACAATTTCCCGGGTCGGGGAAAAAAACTTTTTTAAAAGGGTTATGTTCCCCATTTAAATTCCCGGATTTGCTGATAAACCCGTCATTAAAGTGTAATTCCCTTCGCAGGGCCCCCCCTTCCTTTTTGGGGGGGCAGGGGGGGGCCCGAACCCCCCCCGGGACGCCGAGGCTCCGTTACCCGAGGGGGCCCCCTGCCCGAGCCCCCCCTGCCCCCCCCGGGGGAGCCGGGCCCCCGACTTCCGGCTGTTTTTTTAACAACCCCGGGGCCCAAAAGCCCCGGGTTCCAGTTTCGGGAGGAAAGGGGGAAAGGGTCATTCCCGTCCTAAATCCCCCCCCCGATCAGCGTCGCAGGGGGCCAAACCCTTTTACCCCCCCCTTTAAAGCTCGATCCTCCTCGGTCAGCGCCCCCTGCCACCAAGGGGAAACCCCCGGGGGTTGCGGGAAGGGAAGCGGGGTTTTATGAAAGTCACGCCGCCTTACACCCTCAGCGCTTCCAAATGGAACCCCCGGGGGAACCCCAAAGGTTTTGTTTAATAAAATTTTTTTTTTTTTATATTACTTACAGGGGGGCAAAACCCCTGGGTAAATGGGGGCAACCTTCCAAGGGGGGGCCAAAAAATGGGTTTTCAAGGGGGGGGATTTAATGGCTACAAAGGGGGGGATCACTGGGTACAATGGGGGGGCATCAAATGGCTATAAAGGGGGCATTTACGGCTACAAGGGGGGATTTAAATTTGGTTCCAAAGGGGGAAGGCCCCTAAAGGGAATTTAAAATAAGGAGGGGGGGATCACTTGGGCCCCCTTTTCAATGGGGGGCAATTTACTGGGTAAAGGGGTGGGATCACCCGGCTACAAAGGGGCATTTACTTCTATAAAGGGGCATCACTGGCTACAATTGGGGGGATCACTGGGTACAATTGGGGGACATCATGGCACAGAAAGGGGGCATCACTGGGTAAAAAGGGGGGATTAAATGGGTTTAAGAGGGGGGAAACACTGGCTAAAGGGGGGGATTTACTGGCTACAATGGGGGGCATCACTGGCTTTTTTTTTTAAAGGGGCAAATTTTTTTGGTTTTTTTAAAATTTTTTTTTTTTGGCCGGGGGTCAATTGGCCTTTTTAAAGGGGGAAAAAAAATGGTTTTTTAAAAAAAAGGGGCCAATTTTTTTAAAAAATTTCTTTTAAAAAAAAAAACAAATCACTGGCCCTTTTAAAAAAAAAAAAAAAATTGGGAAACCCTATCAAAAAAAAAAATTTTTTTTTTTTTTTGGTTTTTTTTTTTTAAGGGGGAAAAAAAAAAAATTTTTAAAAAAAATTCCCTTATAAAAAAATTTTTTTTTCCAAATTTTTTTTTTGGGGAATGGCTATAAGGGGGCAAACACTGGCTAAGGGGGGCATCCCCTGGTAAATCAGGGGGGCATCACTTTGGCCCATGAGAAGGGCCAAACACGGTTACAATGGGGGGGTTTACTGGCTAAAAAGGGGCCCTCCCCCGGCTCAGGGGCATTCCCCTGGCTAAGGGGGGGGATCACTGGCTACAAGGGGCCAAACACTGGCTCAGGGGGATCTAAAGGCTGCAGGGGGGATTTACTGGGTACAAGGGGGCATCACTGGCTATGGGGACATATGCTGGTGCGGGGGGGAACACTGGATACCCGGGGGGAACCTGGCTATAAGAGGGGGGATCTAACTGGGGTTTCAGGGGGGATAACGGGGGTACAGGGGGGGCATCCCCCTGGCTACAGGCAACCAAATGGTACAGGGGGGGGCATGGCTTTAAAAGGGGGAATTTACTGGTAAAGGGGTCAAACTTCTCTACAGGGGGGAACAAATGGCCCCCAAAGGGGGGCAATCTTCTCTACGGGAAACATCCCCTGGGGTCACGGGGGCAATCACTGGCTTCAAGGGGGGGCTTCTGGCTATGGGGCCCCCTGGCAAAAGGGGGTACTCCCCGGCTTTCAGGGGGGACACTGGGTACAGGGGGGGTACTACCTGGGTACAGGGGGCATATTAAAAAATGGCTCCAAAGAATCTATAAGGGGGGATTTGTTTTGAGATTTTGGGAAATTTGGGGGGGAAAGTGCTGATAAATTGAGGGGCTTAAGATATTTGTTTTTTTAAATTTTTCAGTGAAGAGTTTAGGGAAAATAGTCGTCATGGGTCCTGGGAAAAAATGGAAAAGGGAAGGGAAAAAAAGAAACCCAAATCTTCACAAAACCCTCCCTGTGAGTCACTAGATTTTAACCCTTTTTGGGAATCATTTATATGTCGGGAGACCCCGTGTTTTCACTATCCATCACTGGGAAAGTCACCTTTTATGCCGGGGAAAATTTTGGGTTTTAGTTTAAAGGTTTTTTTACTCTAAAAGGTCAGTTTGTATTATCCGGTTTACAAAATGGTGGTGATATTTTGGTTTATGGGGGTTTTGGTTTTTTTTTTATTTCGGCACTTTTGGGGGTTGGGAATGTGGTTCTTTTTGGGTCTTGGGGGTTCTGGGTTGGTTTTAGCGGTGTTATTTTGGGAAATGTAGGACTAAGATTTAGTAGTTTTAAAAGAACCAATTTTGGTTAAAAAACTTTTTTTATATTTTTTGGGTTTGGGGTTTTTTGGGGATTCACTGTGGCGCCGTATGGGAAGGGGGGGGGCGACAAATTTTTTCACCTCCCCCCCGGGGTTGAAATTTACCTAGGGAAATCCCTTGGGTTTTACGGGGTTTATTTCACAAAACCCCCCACCACACCCCCTGATCAATTTTTAAAAACCGGGGCCCCGGGTTAAAAAAAAATAAACAAACAGGGGCCCGCCCCCCGCTAAAAAAACGCCCCGGGCTTTTGGGACAGCCCCGTAAATACATTTAACCCTTTTAAAAATCTAAAAAAGTTTTTAAAGCCAATGGAAAAAAACGAATTTGAGATTCCTTTTTGGGGAATCTCAAAAAAACCAAATTTAATAAGTGGGGGGAAGGGCGGGGGAAATAATATTTTGGGAAAAAAAAAAAAAACTTTTTAAGAACCCAAATTTTTAAAGTCTTGTATGAAAACCCCGCATTTAAAAAACATTTTGCCTAGCTACATCCAGCAGGGGGAGCTGGGAAAAAAAATGAAAGGGAGCTCATTTTTCCCGTTGGTTTTTAAAAAATTAAAACCCCAAATAAAACTTTTTTTTAGGAGCCTCAATAGAAAGTGGGGAAAAACCCCAATTGGGATTCCTCCCCTTAAGTAGGGGGGAAACCCGGGCCTTTCCCTGTTTTACAGGGCCCTTTCAACCCTTTTCCAAACAAACAGGCCTTTTTGGGTTGACCCCAGGGGGGCAGGAGAACCCTGGGGGGGCCTGAACATGTTAACCTGGAAAATTTTTTTTTTTTAACTGCATATGAATCCCCAGGGGGCAAAAAAGCAGAGAAAGGAGGCAAAAAAACAAGGGGCACAGTTAAGGGGACAGTTAATGTAAATTTACAGTGGGTGTTTAGGTGGGCCCCCTAAATAAATTAAATTTTGGGGGGCCCGAGTAACACCAACGGGGGCCCCCAAAATCAAATGTTTAAATGGGACCCCCTGAACTCCCTCCCCGATGCCCTTTAAAAAAAGGGTGAAAATTTAAATTTAGAATTTACCAAAAAAAAAAAACGAGGGGGCAAATAAAAATCAAGTCCTTTCTTTTGAATTGGGGTTTAAGGTTTTGGGGGGGGTTTTAACTAAATCAAAACTTCCCCAAATTTTAATCTTTTTCAAAAAGGCCCCCACTTAATTTTTAAATTGAAAACCCCCTGATAAAAGGGAAAACAAACCCGGGGCCTTTAATCAAAACTCCCCCAAAAGGGAAATAAAAAGTGAGGGATTTTTAAAAAAATTTTCATCTAAATTTAAAAAAATCATTTTCCTTTTAAAAATTAAAAATTAAAAAAATTTCAATTATAATGTTTTTCTTCTATAGAATTTTTTTTTTAGTATTAGAAAAATTTTTAAGTTTTTTAAATTTTGGAATAAAAGTTTTTCTGTAAGTGAGCTAATTCCAACCCAAGGGTTTAACCAAAAACAGAGCTTTTTAAAATAACCCAAATTAAATTTTTACAGTGACAATAAGTTTTAAAAAAATTTCTGAAAAAAAAAATTAAAAATAATTCCCAAAATTTCCTGAAAATTTTCTGAAAAAAACTTTTCCCCCAAAGTTTTTTATCAATTCCCCAAAAATACAAAAGGTACAAAAAACCCCAAAATCTTTAAAGAGTAAATCATGCAAATTTCATTATTTCATAGAGCACAAAAACACAGAATGTTTTTATATCTGAAGGTGGATTTTTCTCCTTTAGCTTCTGGTTTAAAAATTTTAGTCTATAATTTGGGAAAAAAAAAAAAAAATAGCATAAAAATATTTAAAATTTCCCTTTATTGTTCAGCAGAAATTTTTCCCCCAAAATTTAAATTTTTATTTACATCCACAGGGCCCGGGGGGGGTTTTACATTTAAAATTTTATCTACAAAAAGCCCAAAAACTATCTGAAAGGGGTAGGCCCCACTTTTTGGGGGGACACCCTTTTCTTGGGGGAAGGGCCCCCAAAAATGGCCCGAAATTGCACAATGAAAACCCAAATTCATTTAAAAAGGGAAATTTTTTAAAAACAGCCCCTCACTCTCCCCTTACCGTTAAATTTTGGGAAAACCCAAAAACCTTTAGAAAATAAGGGGGCCTTTAAAGTGCAACCACATCCCCCTTCGAACAAGGGAATTGGAGAGCCCCCCCAAACCAAGAAAAAGTGCTGGTTCCAATGATGGGGGGCTTTAACTATAAAGCAAACAGGGATACCCCGTAATGTATCCCCTTTTATGTAAAAAAAAACCCAGTACCTCATACAAAATAAAAAAAAAAAATTTTAAAATATATATAAATTTTATATATTTAAAAATATATATTTTAATATATTTTAATAATTTTAAAATTTGGGAAAACCCAAAAATTAATTTTTTTATTTGTCAAATGCCAAATAATGAGAAAGAAAAATTTTTTGAAAAATTTTTTTTACTTTTTGCCCAAATCAAAAGGGTTTTCATACAACCGGAAAAACCCCTTTCCTTTTTAAAAAATATGGGACCCCTTTTATGACGGTTTTCCCTTCTTTTTGGGAACTTCTGATTATTGGCAAAAACTGGAATTTAAAATTTAAAACAACTTTTGGATGGGTTTTTTTACTGCCCCAACCCAAAAACATGGTGGGTTCTTTGAAACCCCGGGGATGGGAAAAGTCTAAAAAAATCACAAAAAATTTTCCCAAAAAGAAAAACTGTGGGCTTGCACAAGTCTGGATCATCTTGGGGCAATTTCCAGATGCCCGAAGGTCTTGTTATTGTTACAAACAAATTTTACAAAGTACAACAAAAGGAAAGTCCAGTGTCTATGTCAGGGAAAGGGGATTCTCAGGATGAAATGTGGTTTGGTCTGACATGTGCATATCAACCCAAGAACAAAAGAAAAAGACATTGTAATGCTGCTGGTGGAAGTTGGTAAGATTGTATCATTATCTGCAGTGAAACGAGTACCGAATCAACATGGGCCGAAAGGCCAGTATGCCAGGAAAAAGCCATTACTCCAAAAGAAATATATAAAAGCCTGCTTAATTTGAAAATGCACACAGGAACAAAGACCTACATTTTTGGCCATTATGACCATTGTTACGTTTTAAGGAAAAAGGGAGAAGCTTATAAGCACTATACCAACGTGAAAAAATGGGGTTTACAATCATTTTGGGGTTGTTTTGCCGGAGGGACTGGGACACTTCCCAAAAAAAAAATGGAAGCATGAAAGGGGAAAAGATTATGTGGCAACCTGAAGCTAAATTCAAAAAATTTGCCAGGGATACCTGGAAACTTTCTTTTTGCACGGAAAGGAGTCGCTTCTGAAACACGCAGCCGCGCCCCCCATGTGAACGCCGTCCGTGTTTGGAAAGACAGCAGTGATAATTACTGCTTTGTTGTCCCGGTCTTGAGGACCAACAGTGCAGACCCCAAGGGTTCTAAAAGGTTTCTGGGAATGTTTTGTGTGAAAAGCCCTTTGTATAATTTAAAATTTAAAAAGGGTTAAAAAAAGGGATTGGAAATTTAGGCTATAAGTTTAACCCCTGTTGGAGGGAAAATGTTTTAAAACTTTCTTCAGTCGAGATGCTATCCCGGACTATCTCATGAAAATAAATGTGTAACTCCGTTCCGCATGGGTGTTGAAAAGGGTGGATCCTGCAAACTAAAACTCCTCCCTTTTGAGGAGAAAAGTTTTGACTGGATCAGGTGAGGATTGGATGTCGTTTAAATTTCGGGATATTTTTCTAAAGAATTTGAAAATATGCCACACAAAAGGTTGGTAAGTAAAATTATGGACAGGGGGAAAATGTTTGCAAGAGAGTAAGTTTTTGTCTCAGTGATAGAAAACAGAGAGGGGTGATTAATTATGCATACTTAGACTGGATCCCTGTTACTAGTGGGGTACCACAGGGTTCAATATTAGACCCTATTATCTTTAATGACTTTACAGAAGGATTGCACAGTATAATATCAATCTTTGTAGATTATACTAAACTATGTAAAGCTATAAACTCAAAAGAGGATAATGTTCTATTACAAAGGGATCTGAATAAGTTGGAGGCCTGGGCAGAGAAGTGGCAGATGAGGTTAAACAGATAAATGCAAGGTTATGCACATGGGAAGGAAAAATCCATTCCATGATTACTTGTTAAAAAGAAAAACTTTGTGTAAAAGGGACATGGAGAAGGACTTGGGAATATTAGTGGACAATAAACTTAATTGTAGCTGTCAGACAGCTGCTGCCAAGGCTAATAGGATCGTTGAGTATATTAAAAGGGGCATGGAGGCGCATGATGAGAACATTATTCTGCCATTATACAAGTCACTGGTTGGACCACACATGGAATATTGTGTACAGTTTTGGGCACCAGTGCACAAGAAAGACATTGTAGAGCTTGAACAGGTACAAAGGCAGGCAACAAACGTAATAAAAGGACTGGGTGGACTGTAATACCCAGAAAGATTAGCAAGATTAGGGTTATTTAGTTTAGAGAAAAGACGGCTTTTGGGGTACATAATAAATAGGTATACATATATCAGTGGTCAATATAGAGATCTCTTCCAGGATCTATTTACACCCAGGACTGTATGGAGGACAAGGGGGCATCCTCTACGTCTTGAAAAACATAGAAGATTCTTTACTGTAAGAGCAGTGAGACTGTGGAACTCTCTGCCAGAGGAACTTGTCATGGTGAATTCACTAACAGAATTCAAAAATGGTTATAAATAGTGTTGAGCGATTTTTATCGACAAAGTTGAAATCGGCAAGGTTTTTATAGTGATCGAATTTTCCAGATCATGCGATAATTAAGGTTAAAATCTGAGCATCATCTATTAAGATCGCGCCTTTTTCGGCGCTTCCTGTAATTTTGGCGGCCAGCAAATCAGATTATAGAATAGAGCAGGGTGAGATGTGTGTGCGACGTCATGACTGGGATGTGTATGGTTGCGATTGGCTGGAAAAATCACATGACCTCGTTTTACATAGAACAGCGTTTCCTGTTTCAGCCTCAGTGTCTCTCAGCGTCTCATAGGGAAAGGACGTGCGCTCTGCCTGTGGCCACACAGCTCAGCGACATTAGTCTATTTCTGCACAGAGAAACCTCTGCTATTAGCTGTGATCCTTCCAATTTAGTTATATTAGAGATTTGAAGATTTTATGTAGTTAGCTAGAGAATTTTAAAGCAAACATCTACCCGGTGTAAAGTCATGGCGGAAGGGAGCGGGGGGGGGGGGGGCCCCCCGCGGGCGAACACAGACAAGCTCTATCTATAAAGAACA